>NW_022983917.1:0-133553 GCF_010724455.1 Aspergillus lentulus | reverse complement strand
GGGAGGAGGAGGCTGGAAGCCTGATGATAGTAAGGCAAAGGAGACTCCTGGTGGCGGATGGGGAGGAGGAGGCTGGAAAGAAACTCCTGGTGGACAACAATGGAAAGGCAAAGACTGGCAGCCAAGCAAGGAAGAGGGTCCCCAATGGTCTGCTAAAGGGTGGCCAAAAGCACAGTAGTCCGACAGCAATGACTCCAGTCACAGGAAGACATATGACTGGAACCATAAAAATGGGAGTTTTAGCAACGAACGTCAGAGGGGATTATGTAACAGAGCTTGTTTGTTGCAGAAAAGTTAGTATAGGATTGCTGAAGGTCATGATCATGTTATTTCGGTATATCTTCAATCCTCAAGAATCCTCGAATCCGCTCGAGCTCACTTCATAGAGATTATAGCACCCCTTCACTTGTAGAGAACAATCAAACAGCGGCATCTATCAAACCCCGGACTGTTCTCTATGGACCAGGAGTCAGGACTCTCCAGTGCACTACCGAGGCTGACTAGGCAGGCTTGATCTATCCAGCTACTCTAACTCCAACCCATGAATGTTAAGCCAGGAAGGCCAGGGGAGCATATGTTGTAACTACACAAATTGTAAATGAGGTGTACTACTGATCAGGGTGTTTCCGATAACACGAATGCTGGTGACACCAATTCTGAGTCACGCGGCAGGCGCACTTCTTGTATTCACACACTGGCAAACGATGGAAAGAACTGGGACAAAGCCTCAAACAAAAGTTTCTATCTTTGCTAATTATAAACTGAACTCAAGACGGTTTCCTGCGTAATCTCTCGCGAAGAAGCGCGTTGGGTATTCGACCCCATTTTCCCCTACAATCTTATGATCAGTACCAGTACCGTCCATCCACACAGTTTAATCCTCACCGGAACATTCACCTGGTGCATCCGCCTGTAGAGGAGCAGCCGAGCCGCCTCGGAGATGGTGATCGTATATTCGTTGCTGCAGCTTTTGCAGGTCGTCCAACGAGCCTACCCGAAGGCAGGGATGGCGGGGAGAATCCGGTTCATTCTGTCCGAATGCAATGTGGATTTGTTGCTTTCCATCCGGCGGGATATCAAACCTGACCACTTAGCAATATGTCCCCCAGAGAGTAGTCGATATAATTACCAGGCAGTTGTGTCTTTCTGTAACTGGGGGACCGGAGCAGCAGTCAGCCCTAATGTATCCACGTAGAATGTGTACGCGTCATTTAATGTCCCTGGAGGAACCAGAAGATTAATATGGGAGATTCCAGTGATCATCTTGAAAGTATATCTATCCATTCTTTGGTATATGAATCTGGTTAAGGGGACATCGAGTCGTTTATGTATAACTCCGATCATCGGAATCCGAATCCCGTCGTCGGCAATCATCATCATCATCATTGTCGTTATTTGTCATCATTATGGTCGTTAATTTCATTGTCATCATTCCCTTCGGCGATCCCCCGTGTAAAAGACAATGTGATCTCTGCAGCCTGCACCGAGACTTCCCATGTCTTTCGTAAGACTCTGATCCCCGTGATGCCAATCTTCCACCAGCCGGTAAAGAGTCTCCGATCGAGTTCGTCTTCGTCCAGAATCTCTGCCTCCAGTGGTCCGACCCCTTTCTTGCCATGTGCAACTAGCCAACGAGAACCAATGCAGTTCTGTATATCGACTGGGAAGAAATGCCACCACTCAATGTTGCCGCAGTCGGGGTGACTGTTCCCACGGTCGTGGCCACCTTTACTCCCGCAGTGACAGGAATACACTCGCACGCAGGGGACAGCAATCAAGTACCCCTGCTTGGCACCGCATGAAAGGTCGACGAACGTAATGCAGGCGTCGTACAGCTCAGAATTATCCAGACCCACTCCCTGTTGCCAGACGGCACTCCGGATGATGGGATCACCAGTGACAGCATGAACGGCGATGCGGTCCAGCCGTATCTCAGCTGAAAACGGTGGAAGCTTTGGACTCAATGTCCAGTCCACACGAACAAAGAGTTGGCGAAGCTGCTCAAAGGACATGCAGTCGAACAGATACGCATGGAATCCCCGCGGATGAGTCGATGCTTGATGGCTTGCCAGCTCATTGAGAAGCAACAAGACCTGCTGCCGGTCTTCTGGTGGCGCCTCATTCCACCGGCGGCACAACATGATTCCTTGCTGAATGGCTGTTCCTCCTGCGGCAAAATAGTAGACAATGGTCCGCATAACAAGCCATAGAATCTGGAATCCTATCCAGAAGTACAGCGCTTCGGTCGGCTCACCATCCAGTCGAATAAAAGTCCCCAGCAAACCCGCCAGGTTGACGGCAATCCCTACCGCCAGCATGATCCGCCACAGCGTATGACGCCGTATGTTGGCAGGGATCCCTAAGACAATCTTTCCTTGCTCGCCCATACGAAGCGGAGACGGTAGGATACCTGCCACCAGATGCCTTGTCCGCTTGAAAGGACTGTCGCGGCCCAGACCAGTAAACTGCAGGAGGACAGCAGCAACAAAGGCATGGGCCCAGCCTGCCATCGTCCACGCCCAGACTCCTTGACTACCCACTTTCCGAAGTGTAAAGACCTCTATCAGCTTGACCAGCGAAAGCAAAAGCCAGGACCAGTCCCTCCAGGGCGATGGAAGGCCTCCTTGGTCGGGGATGAAACGGTAGATGTCAATGGGCGATCCCCTCTCCGCCGCTGGGACCGTGTCCAGCGCCAGCTGAGCATTTTTATCCAATGTGTAAATGGCGTGTGCTGAGTAGACGTCATCGTGCGACTCCGACGCCTTGATCCGTGTAATTGCATCCATTTGCGTGGCCTCGTGCGCTGTCATCATGCCGAACCGGCGCTTCCACTGTTGCAGGGAGACGAGAGGGACAAGATTCGGCCAGCCATTTGTACTTCCTATCCACCTCAGGGCCCATCGACCGATCCAGCGCCGGCGTGGAACGACCTCGATGGCACCCGCGTCGCCGAAATCGATACGGCTGCGCGCTCGTCGGAACCGGTTCACTGGCAGGAGGACTCCGAGGGCATTATCGACGAACTGATTGCGGAGACCCATCGATTCGCGCAAATAGTCTGGCACGGATGCAGACAGACACGCTTTGATAACGTGAATTTGCCCGAAACAGCTCATGGGAGCCCAGACAATGCCGCAGGCCGCCTTGAGACCGTGAATCAGCGCTTCCGCTATGGGGGCGCCTATGATGGTGGATACGGCCGAAATCTCCACCAGGTTTCCTCCTATCCGAGACATATCTGTCGCTGCAACAGTTTGCAACAGGGAAGTGAGGATGTCCGATACAGTCCTGAATATCAAAAGAATCGGCCATAGAAGCCCGTCGGTCACATGGTTGGCGATGGCGGGAAGAGAGCCTTGTAGAGAAAAGGTAACATTCATTTCGGCTTGCGGTCACTCACAACAAAGGAAAGGTGGAACTTCAGCCAAGCAAGCGGCTGAGGAGCCTTCACAATGAGATGAAGGCCTTCCCCTCGGTTATTGAGGGGCTGACGAGGGTCGGTGTGGCCGAACCAGCCATAGCGCCCCAAGACTCGTGTTGCTCCGATATTGGCGAGTTTTGGAGCCAATGGGAAGCTTCGTGGGCCGCGTATAATTGCCAGAAGTTGTCAAGTCAAGCAACTAGGCGATTTGTGTCTGAGGCGTGCCAAGTTGCCAAGGCTATGGGTAGATGGGGATATCATTCATTGGCGTGTCCGCTGTTTGCTGCAGCATACATCTGCGTGATCTCTTGCCTGCCTCTCTGTGTGTCAGGGTTAGCCCTGTCGGTCTGACGAAGCTCCAGAAGGACATATGAGGTGCACCTAGATGTCATGCAATGTAATCATCCATCACGCACATGTCCAATCTTACAGTTCGTTCCCTGGTCGACGGAGTGGAAGTCACCTGAGGTAGACGCGTAGCTACTGCAGTGCCAAGATGACAAGCCATCATGGCGGCTTATACCCTGGCTTTAGTAGATAATGGGCCTCTTCACTTAGCAACGTTTATCGTCGATCGATCCATATATACCCTTCGAACTTGGGACATCGATGTGGGTGAAACGTCCTGTCACTGTACCGTATACCGGTGGACTATGATGTGGCTTCCCTGTACTGTCCGTTATCTTTCTCCTAATATAAGGAATGTGCTAGTCTAGTTATCCTTGACGTGCGATGATTCCGAGAACATCCAGTTTTTTGCGCCTGCTATTTGAGAACCTCTGTGGGTCTGATCCTCTGGTCCAGCTATCTGTGACAGTTATTTTGTCAGTTATAGACATGTCAATTGATGTGTATCCCATTTCCAGCTCGTTGGCCCAGGTGAATTGGAGTAAATTGTCCCTTGTCTTGAATAGCTCAGTATGATAGACCCAAGCTCGGTTCGTGCCCACCCTTCTAGACACATGGCTCGAGGAAAGCCTGTAGCACAGATTCCATACGGAACTTGCCGAAGTCAGAGAGTCAAGGGCGCGTTTTCTATGGCGATATCCGTCTCTGATAACTAGCGCTCGGATTGTGAATATGATCCAACTGGGAAAGTGAATACAAGCCCCGACTATATAAGGTTGATGCTGCTTCCAACTCAGATACCTTCTTCTCTCAACCTTTATCTCCTTCAATACCCTGAACCCTCAACTCGACCGTGGCCTCGAAGAAACTACAATATCTACATATCAGTTGCATTTGAAAAGTTCCACCCCTGCATACGTCACAATGGCCTCCTTCTTCCGTGAGGTAGGCCGAATAACCGGCCAATTGCACGTTGCTACCATACCAATTTCCAACGGTGCTATCAGACAGCAGCCGGTGCATCAGTTTTACCAATCTGATAAGTAGGTTATGCCTCCCTTTCTGTCTGTCACATCGTGGACTAAGAAATGCCAGTGAACAGGATGGCGATAATGCCGTCCAGTGGCTGTTCGGTCGCGACGATGAGGGAGAGGCTTTGGACCATGAAGAACAAAACAATGGAATCTACATGAGGAACTGCCCATGGTGCATACGGAGTGCGTACTGCTGCATCCACCCTCATACATTATACAATGCTAATATCAATCGACAGGGCTGCAAGGTGGTCAGAACGGCCTGTGCCTAGGTTGCGAGATCTTGGTATTTGGGGGAATGGTTCTGTTTATGTTCTCATTCTTCTTACCCACCTTCCTCTTGCTTGTATTTCTCTGAGAACATCTCTGGCTATTCGAGATTCTCATTTGGCTTCTAGCCTTTGTGCGTACACCCCAATGCAGATATCATCGGCTTCAGTGAGGAGCACCAATTTGACATTGGACCAAATCCGCCACGATATATGAGAGATATCCCCTTTCAATATTATAATTCGGACGCCAGTTGTGAACCTTGTCGCGGGCTCTGCTGAGGTCGTCGAGCTGCTGAATAGAGAGGGACACAGCTCAGTGGGTGTCGAAAAAAGCTCAGTGGGTGTCAGCCAAACCTAGTGCAACTTCGACACCTATTCAACCTCAACAGGTGTCGGTCACATTCTGTCATAGATTACTACTACTACCACTAGGCACCTTCCCCTCTCCAACTGCGAACACCAACTATGAAAGGTTTGATTTTAAATAGCATCAAATTTAAATTATATACCTTCCCTAACTACCCCTTAATATCTATATATTTATACTTCTTATATGCATAATATTAAGGGAAATTAGTAAATTCTAGTTTATTTTAATTAATCTCTTTATTTAGTACTTTATTTTAGTATATATATACACTGAAGTATACTCATTACAGTAGAATATATGTATGTATACTTATTAACCTTATCTATATTCTCTTCCCTTTATGTACACTCTGCATATACATAATTAAAAGTAACTTAGAATATACTAATATTCTATTAATATTATGTATATAATAAGCATGAATTTATAGATATTAAGGGGTAGTTAGGGAAGGTATATAATCTTAATGCTATTCAAAATTAAACCTTTCATAGTATTTGCACTTTGCAGTCAGAGAGGGGAAGGTACCTAGTGGTACAACCGTACAGTAGCATGTCAAAAATATAAATCCAGTGTATTTACTACTAGGCTAGATTAGGTAACCAGAATTTTTTATATACAGATTCAAATCTAATAACTCTATCCAATACTATGAATCTCACAGATACATTCATGTATATATAGAGATAATTCTTTTTAAGGTGCCATAATATTAGTATTATTGAGAGAGGTATCGAGAGATTTAAATCTGTGGATAGAGTATTAAAGATTTTCCTAATCAGGCCTAGCGGTAAATATACTTGGATTCAAACATTTAACATGCCACTGTAGTAGTGAGGTAGTGGTATCTTAGATTATAGGTAGGCATGATATGCTAAACAGGTGTCATACACCTTGAAATTAATTCATAGTTCGACACCCACTGACCTACTTTTCACCGACACCCAGCAAGTTTTTCCAACACCCGCCGAGCTGCAAGCCCTGAATAGAGAGACGGGAGAATTCTGACGATATTTGTAATCAAAGTGAGGGTTGGGAGGTTGGTGCCACTAGGTGGAGAGATGTAATTGAACGTCCCACGATTCCCAGAGAGAATCTTGAACGATGGCTTTTAGATAACTCGTTAGGTGTCTCTGTCAACCTTATGGAGAATCGGATTATTAAGTGGGATATTAGTTCAGTTGAATGGCTGATAATCTGATTCCCTGTCAGAAGTCGAATGGTATTACAAATCAACGTTACTACCAATTCATGCAAGTACTTCATATGGTATTTCTAATCACCAACGGAGTGATGTCCAGCCGCTGTTGCTGTATTTAAATACCCATTTTCTATCTTCTACGAATATTCATCACCATTCACTCTCCTATACCTCTACAGTAATCCGAAATGTCTCCTATCCGCGTTGGCCTGATTGGCCTATCTGGCGCCACAGACTACGAGGGCACAGCTTGGGCAGCAAGTGCTCATCTCCCTTTTCTGCAACGATCAGAGCATTTTACTATCGCGGCATTGCTCAACTCATCCGTTCAGTCAGCTCAGGCTGCTATTGACAAGTACAATCTCCCAAAGGATACCAAGGCGTACGGCAATCCACAAGGTGTGTGCATCCGTCACTGCGTTTGTTGGATGACATTGACTTGAAAGACCTCGCCAATGACCCCGACATCGACCTGGTTGTCTGTTCTGTCCGAGTCGACCGACATTTCCAGACAGTGCGTCCCAGTCTGGAGGCCGGCAAAACCGTCTTTGTGGAGTGGCCTCTCGACCGCAATCTAGAGGTCGCAAAGGAAATGGCTGCTTTGGCAGCTGCTCACGACGCAAAGACCATTGTGGGAATACAGGCTTCGTACTCACCGGTTGTCCGCAAGCTGCGTCAGTTGGTGCACGAAGGAGCTATTGGCCGAGTTTTGTCCAGCACCCTTCTAGTCTCGGGTGGCAATGAGGTGGCCTCCGAAAGTAAGAATGTCCGATACTTTCTGGACAGAACGGTGGGAGGAAACGTGATGAGTATTCATGTCGGCCATATCCTGGAATCTGTGATTTCCGGTATGTCACCCTACATCGGCGACATGTAACATTCTGACCGTAGACAGTCCTAGGCAAATTCCAAACCTTCACCAGCAGCTGTGCCATCAGCCGTCCGCAGCTGGACATTGTCGATTACGCGGACGGCGGCAAGGTTCTGGAGAAAGCAGTGCGCAACACCGTTCCAGATCAGATTCTAATGCACGGCACAGCAGAGACGTCGGATGCGTTCGTCACCATTAACCTTCACGCAGGGAAGGAAATGCCGGGCCTGCCGCGACAGGACTGGCGCATTCAAGGGGAGAAAGGCTGGCTGCGACTGACTTCGCCAATGGCATTCCTCAATGTCGGCACGCCAGAAACCAAGTTGGAGCTTTATCGTACTGAGTCTGGGCATGTCGAAGAGGTCAAAGTGGACGGAGACGAATGGGATTCTCTGCCGATACCTGCCCAAAATATCGCGCGACTGTATGAGGCATATCGTAAAGGGGAGTGGTATCCTACATTCGACTGGGCTGTGAGGAGACATGAGTTGATTGATGGGATGTGGAAGCGATTTGATCAGGGGATTCAGCTGGCCTAAACTGGGGCCAACTTTTTATGATCACGGCCACCTTTAATAGTCAGACATCATTTGCAATTTTATCTCTGTATTTGAACGGACAGGTTAATGTATTTTCCATGAATTAAACGCTGTATCTGATGCAAAATACTGTGACACCATTCTGTCCCGCAATGATGTGACTTCTGTCGGATGGTCCCGCACCAACAACAGCGAAGCTCCTCAGCAGACGGCCGAATCAGGCCATTCGGAGCTGATCAACGCAATTCCATGGTCTATGGCGTGCATCATTAGGTTGTGAGATGTTGATATGTTTATTTAAGTAAAGATCAACGGACGGTAGATATATAGAAGCTGCTTGGGCAGTGGCGGAATACTCCATCGATCGAGACAGCCACAATGTCAACGACGAAAGGCCCCATTGCTACCGAGGCGCTCTTGCAGAACGGAATCCTGGCCGATAAAAATGGAATTATCACTCAGGTAAAGGCTGCCGAAGTCAGCGAACCGCATCCACCGACAAAGCCGGCATTTGAGCTCGAGGAACATCCCATCGACGAGGGTCGACAGATCAAAGTCGGGGTAATTGGAGCCGGGTTATCAGGTATTACAGCGGGAGTATTGCTACCTGCTAAGCTGCCCGGGCTGGACCTGAGGATCTACGACAAGAATGCCGATGTGGGAGGCACATGGTAAGACACTGGAGGAGCATTTGGAGCGTAACTGACCTCGTCAGGTTTGAGAACACGTATCCCGGCGTGAGATGCGATATCCCTGCGCATGTCTATCAATCCGGATTCGAGCCCAACACGCAATGGACGGAAGAATTTGCTCAGGGTCATGAGATTCGCGAGTATTGGCAGCGGGTCGCTCGTAAGTATGATGTCTACAAATATCTCCGCCCACGGCAGAAGGTGCAAAAGGTCGAATGGCTGCCCGAAGAAGCCAAATGGGAGGTTACACTGAAGGATTTAGAGAGTGAAAAGGTATTTTATCTTTTTGTAGTAAATGAACACGACTAACATACCTAGGTCTACGAGGAGAAGCTCGACGTCGTGATCAATGCCATCGGTCACTTCAATGCATGGAGACTGCCCGACTATGAGGGCATCAATGACTACCAAGGCGACCTGTTCCATTCCTCCAACTGGAATCACAACGTCGACTTAAAGGGCAAAAGGGTCGCACTGATTGGCAACGGAGCATCTGGGCTGCAGGTGCTCCCCTCCATCCAGCCCGTCGCAGCACACGTGGATCACTACGCCAGGAACCGCACTTGGATTGCAGATTCGTTTGGAACTACGGGTGTTCGACGACTAGAGCCCAATCTATTCTCTACGGAGCAGCTGGAGTCTTTCAAGGACCCCGAGAAGTATCTGAAATACCGCAAGAGTGTCGAGCAGGGCTACTTCTCCCGTTTCGGAGCCATCTTCAAAGACTCCCCCGAGAATAAGGACCTGCGTGAGAAATGGACAAACTTGATGCTGCAACGTGTGGGCAACAAACCTGAGCTAGGAGAGAAGATTATCCCCGACTTTCCACCGAACTGTCGTCGTCCCACGCCGGGACCAGGTTATCTGGAGGCTCTCACAAAGGACAATGTCAACTATATCCAGACACGCATAAAGAAGTTCACAAGCAAGGGAATTGTAACAGAAGATGGAACGGAACGCGAGGCCGACGTCGTCATCTGCGCTACAGGAGCCAACGTCGATCACGCTCCTCCCTTCAGCATCATAGCGAATGGCATCGATCTGAAAAGCGCATGGAAACCGGACGGATTGTACGGTCATCCATACAACTATCTTGGTGTTGCAACACCGGGCTTTCCCAATCTCTTCTGGATTGGAGGTCCCCATTCCACCGGACACAGCGGTAGTGTCCCTAATAGCATCGAGAATCTGGTCACTTATGTTGCCAAATTCCTGCGCAAGATCCGCAGCCAGGGCATACAGACAATGCAGCCTTCCAAAGCGGCCACGGACGACTTTATCGAGTACTGCGATCGGTTCTATCCGCGGACGGTGTGGAGCGACAACTGTAGCTCATGGTATAATGGTGGTCGACCTGGAGGGAGAATTCATGGTTTATTCCCCGGGAGTGCAGCGCATCTCAACTACATCCGCCGTGACCCCCGATGGGAGGACTGGGAGTATACCTACACCAACCCCAGTGGAAATCGATTTGCTTATTTTGGCAACGGATGGAGGCAGCGAGAATTGGACAGTGGGGCTGATCTGACGCCGCATCTGCAGAAGCCAGAGACGATTGATCTTCGGTCGTATCTTGAGGGTTGGTGGGATGTTTGATTCATTGTTATATTGCTCTGCAGTAGATACGCGTTGTAGATATATTGATATACTCTTGTTGTACCGTTGAGGTTTCCTTCTGTTATAATATCGATCAAGCAATATACACTACTCATTGTCCGTCTCTTGCATATGCAGGAACTTCCTCTCCCTCTCTCCAGAAGTACTTGGCTCCTGGATGCGTCTCTAGCAGTCGGTTCTGACCCTTCAGACCATACATGTTCTCGCGCAATGTCCCCCCCTTGACGGCGTAATCCTCCCAGAATAGTCCCCGTCGGCGTAGTTCAGGCAGTAGATACTCGATGATATCGTCAAATGTCCCGGGAATGGTAGCATAGCTGAAGTTGAACCCGTCCACATCAGCAACTTCCACCCATCGTTCCAGTTCATCGGCAACCGTCTGCGCGCTTCCGATCACCTTGGCTCCATTTCCTCCAAGACGCAGATACTCGGCAATAGTCTTCTTGTCCCACTTTTTACCGTCCGTTCCGGGAACGGTACTGGCCCAGTGGTTGACCATGCTACGGATGGCGGGCTGCTCGACAAAGCGAAAGTCCTGGTCATCCTCATACTTGGACAGGTCGTAACCCGACCACCCACCAAAGAGCGCCAGGGCACCCTCTGTGTCACCATAGCTAGCCAGCTCCTCAAACTTGGCCTGCGCTGCTTCATCCGTCTCGGCCACAATGACCAGCAACCCGGCGATGATTTTGATCAGAGCGGGGTCTCGTCCAAGCTCCTTCGCCTGCGAGCGAATACTATCCACCGACGCCCTGACCAACTCTGGCGTCTGGCCATTCAGAAAGATCGCCTCGGCATGTTTAGCCGCAAACGCCTTACCCGCCGACGAAGTCCCAGCCTGCAACAGAAACGGCGTGCGCTGCGGACTCGGCTCGCAGAGATGCGGGCCTGGAACATTGAAATACTTGCCCTGGTGATGGATCTGTCTCACAGCCTTGGGGTCCGCGTATCCCGCCACGCCATCTTTCTGGTTGACGGCTCCATCCCGCCACGATCCCTCCCACAGCTTGTAAGTAACGTCCAGATACTCATTCGCGATGCGATACCGCTCGTCATGCTCCACCTGCGTGTTGAGACCAAAGTTCCGCGCCGCAGAGTCGAGGTACGAGGTGACGATGTTCCATCCCACGCGCCCGTTGCTTAGATGATCGACAGTGGAGAACCGCCGCGCAAGGGCGTAGGGCGCGTCGTATGTCGTCGACGCGGTGATGCCGAACCCGATACTCTCCGTTGCGGCCGCCATGGCCGAAACGCTGTATAGCGGGTCATTGATGGGGAATTGTGCGCCGGCTGGGATGGTTGGTTCGAGGTTGGCGGGACCTTTATAGACATCGTAGCCGCCTAGCACGTCGGCGAAGAAGATGGCGTGGAACTTGGCTGCTTCCAGTTTTTGTGCCAGGGCGATCCAGTGTTTGATGGACTTGTAGTTGGGTCCTTGGTCGGAGGGGTACCGATGGAGGCCGGGGTTAAGATGAGAGGGCGATTGCATGGCAAACGCATTGATGATGAGTTGCTTTTTCTGTGCTGAGCCCATGTTGCACTACGGAGGTTGATTGAAGGAATAATCAGAGAATGCTGGATTGGATTTGGATCAGTTGTGTAACTCTTCGTGGTCGCACTGGGTAGATATATTTCTGGTTTTGTATAGTCAAACATAGCACGGGATTAGACCCGCACAGCTACTGATACTTACCCCTCATAACAATCCATCAACGAAGGATTGTGAGGGGCATATCCTGTCTGGTACCCCTCTGATCTGCCAACGTTGCCTTGTAAAGGGAAGACAGGACTGAGCCTGCTCTCGACGGTGTTAGTGGGCGGTGGATTCGTGCCCAGGAGATGAAATTGCGCAACACTTGGCGTTAATTGTAAAGAAATTGCAAATGAGAAAACGAAACCCTAACGTGACTTGGAGTATTTTTTTCAGAAAATTTGATCCCCCAAAGAGTCCGGTAGGTGGTTCTGCCGTGTCAAGAGATTGGTAATGAGAAGCCTGGTATACGGAACAGCCGAATACCAATGTCTATTGTAGTCTTGAATTCTATTGGGAATTGCTCTCTATAAGTGCATACAATGTTGACTACCGTCCTAAATTCGTGACAATCCTCTTGCCAGACGCCTTTCCCTGTCTCAAGTCCTCCAACGAGGCGTTGACACCTTCAAGTCCTCCTTCTGCCAGTATAATCTCCGGCAATCGAAGTGTCTCCGTTCGTAGCAGCTCCTCAAGCCAAGTCACCATAGCCTCTCCCACTGCAGGAGAGCTATGGAACAGTTTAATTGGGACTGTGTGATAAATAATGCTGCTGTCTCTCTCTTTGGGTAACCCAGTCAACCCCAGCAGATGCGCATGTGAGCCATCATCGTGCACGGTAGCATCAAGTGTCTGCTGCAATAGAGTGGCCGTGTCCTTGCCCACGATATCAATAGCATATCTCAGCTTTTTTCTGGTTACGCCGCGGATGATGTCCACTGCTCTTGCGGTGTCGTGGCGATCAACGAGTAGGTCTGCTCCAGCATCGAGAAGTTTGGCGCCGTGCCGAGCTACATCGGCCACACAAATGACTCTCAGTCCCGCAAGTTTGGCAAGTTGGAGAGTGATATAACCCGTCGTTGTGGATGCTGACTTTATTAGCCTAGCGCCATCAGCGAGATGGTGTCAGCTCACCTCCCCAGATTACAAGCCAGTCCCCTGGCGTTGTTCGTTCCGCGTTCGAAGATGATCGAAAGCACTCATCCGTTATATCTGTCGGAAGTTCCTGGCGGTCGATTTGTAGGAGAGTTCCGGGGAGATCTGGTCCAGGACATCTCCGAATATGGTCAAAATCCAATCCGAATGAGACACCCAGTGCTAGAGCAGCTGCAACGAAGGCCACCCCCAAAGACGCAGAGGCTTGTATATTCCCCGTCGGCGGAATGCGGGCAGCGTTGAAATGGGTGGCCACGGCATATTCTTGAAAGGCAGCCTTCCGTATATCCCTGTAGTCTGTGGACGGAACGAGGACGATATCACCGACTCGAAGACGGGAACAACCGTAAGACACCTGGATGACCTCTCCGACTAGGTCACGCCCGTTGATCCATGGGAGGGTTGGGATCCCAAAGTTGTATGCACTGGAATGTCAGAAGCGACCTCTTGGTGGGAATGGATACCTACGGTCCTTTCCAGTCGATGGGATTCAATCCAATAGCCATGATCTATAGACGTTAGAACATCCAATGAAATCCAGTTGCATTAGTACCTTGACTAAGATCTCGTCTTTGTGCGATACTGTAGGGACGTCATGATCTGCCACAAGTGTATATGGCTCCCCTATGCCCTTCAATAACAGCGCGCTCTGTTTCGTCTTTTTATGTTGTTTGGTAGCTGATGCAATGCCGGATCGATGGGTTGTTGTAGGCTCTGGTGTCTTCGCAACAGACAAATGGTGATGGAAGAGCGGCTCTTCCAGGCTACTGACTCGGACATAAGTTGATACTGTGGACATTTTGTCGGGGAACAAGGATTCTCCTGTTGTGGCGTAGAGTCGAGGTTGTTGTCGATAAATAGTATGGATATCGGGACACCACTACGACGCCGTGCGCTTACACGTTGACCAAATATTATCTGCTGTTTTCCCCATCGGGTATTGGATTCCTGGCTTCGCAACTATCCTCGAGTACAGTGTCGTGTCTCATTGCTCTCCAAGAAAGTTCCCCATATGGCGCATGGCGGGGTTATGATGGCGTGATAAAGGCGCAACAGTGGTTCAGGAGACAAGGTTTATCATCTCAACCACTGATGTTCAGTTTATCCAGGGAGAGGATGCTCTTGTGGTTTGTCCTGGTGGATCAAAAAGTGGTTTCGCCATTATAATACTGTCCTCGCCATCGAGCTCGTCGCTATGGGGTCGGTTGACTCTTATCGCAGCTTCAGGAATACGGTTTCTCCATCATCTGCAAAGACCGCGATGATGTGATTAGGGCTGATGATGGCGCTGATAGCGTTAGACCCAGAAAATCAGGACGTATGCACAAAACACAAAATTCAAATTTGCAAATGCTGTTTGGCAGGTTCAGAGAATTTCCTCGACGGCATCATGGTTGGCATATGTCTACTAAATACTGTGGACACAAGATGAACTTTGTAGCAAGGCATACAGTCTCCCTCTAAATCTGTTATCTGCCACAAGAAGAGTCTATGGTTATGGTTGCATTTGCAGGGATGCCGCGGTCAGATCAGCATTATTAATACTTGAGCTGTTCACAAGCGCGGCCAACAATGGCGTGCCTAGAAGGATGTTACACCAGAGTGTTTATATGTAGCTCAGGTGGACTATCAAAGGTGATGGTTTGCATGGGATAGATATGATGAAGTCCCACACTCTGCTAAAGTGTACAAAATGGATGATTCTGAAAATCAACCACTCTTATACCCCACGTCTGCTCTGTATGAAACTCTTTCCTACGAGTCTATGCAGGACATCAGGACAAATGGGCGTCCTGTTTTTACCCGCAGCACAATCCCCGAGACTGCCCCCTACGGCCGTAACCTCACATGGACGAGCGCCTATATCCTGGTTATATCGCGCGTCATCGGCAGTGGCATCTTCGCAACCCCAGGCTCAATCGTGAAGTCGGTGGGAAGCGTCGGGCTGGCGCTCCTGGTATGGCTCGTGGGGACGATTCTGGCAGCATGCGGCCTGGCTGTCTCGATGGAGTTTGGCTGTATGCTCCCTCGGTCTGGTGGCGACAAGGTCTATCTCGAGTATACCTATCGGCGTCCTCGGTTCCTGGCGTCAACGTTGATTGCCGTTCAGGCGGTTTTGTTAGGTTTTACTGCAAGCAACTGCATTATATTCTCCAAGTACACCCTGTTCGCTCTGAGCGCTGAGCCGACGGAGTACCAGCAAAAGGCTCTGGCGGCGGGTCTTATGACCGCGATTACCATTGTGCACGGGTGCTTTCTGAAAACCGGCATATGGATACAGAACGTGCTGGGATGGACGAAGATCTTCATGATTGCAGCGATGACACTGACAGGGCTCTGGGTGATACTCTTTCGTCGTGAGGAACACTCCACGTCCGTGTCGAATGATGCGGACAGGGCAGGGTACGACGTCTTTCTGTGGGACAATCTGTGGGAAGGGTCAAACTGGAGCTGGAGCTTGCTATCAACTTCCCTTTTCAAAGTGTTCTACTCGTATGCTGGGCTGAGTAATGTGAACAACGTCCTCAACGAGGTCCAGGACCCGATCCGGACGGTCAAATCCGTTTGCCCCTCCGCTCTCGTTACTGCTTGTTGTCTTTACCTGCTGGCAAACATCTCCTACTTTCTCGTCGTCCCAATCGAGGAGATCAAGAACAGCGGCGAGCTTGTCGGGGCGCTCCTGTTCGAACGCGTTTTCGGGCCCCATGTTGGCAGGACCTTGTTTCCTCTGGCGATTGCCATTTCCGCCGCAGGGAATGTTATGGTGGTCACCTTTGCCTGGGTAAGTTGACTCGATAACTCGAAAGTATAGTAGATGACGGTGACAGGCACGAGTAAATCAGGAGATTGCTCGACAGGGCTTTCTCCCTTTCTCGTCCACGCTATCATCATCTCGCCCGTTCAACTCTCCGTTGGGCGGTTTGATTGTGCATTATATCCCTTCGCTCTTGGTGATTATACTTCCCCCTCCAGGAGATGTGTACAGTTTTATTCTAGATGTCGAGGGGTATCCAGGCCAGATCTTCGCCTTGGCTATTGCAGTTGGCTTGTTGATCTTGAGGCGACGTCAACCTAATTTGCCTCGACCATTCAAAGCATGGCTTCCTGCGGTCTGGCTCCGAATTATCGTCTGTCTTGCTTTACTGGCAGCACCGTTTATACCTCCTCCGGACAGAAAGGGTGATGTGGACTTTTTCTACGCAACGTACGCAGTCGTGGGTGTCGGAATGTAAGTGTGTCCTCCTGTTCGAGGGATTGGCTGACAGATACAGTCTGCTCTTTGGGGTGATTTATTGGTATATCTGGACCGTTCTACTTCCACGGTGGGGAGGATACAGACTGGAAGAAGAGGTGGATGTGCTGGATGATGGGACCAGTATTACCAAGCTTGTACCGTCATATATTCTCTAGCTTTATCAATGAATTACATTATTTTGGGTTCATTTGGCTAGACCTGCAGCTGTAATAGACATATCTCTTTTTTTCCAAAGTTGGACCACATCCTGTCACTAGCACAGAATATGGGCGATCTGCCTGCGATAGATTCAGTACGAGGACAACAAAACGATAGATGTAGGTCAGTAGGAACTGTCCTGTCTGCAGTTAGGCTGGCAACAAGAAACCGTGAAGCATAGCCTAAGACGGCCTGATTAGAAATACACTGGCTACATTATAAATGCATTGGTCGGCTTTCATTTGCCATCTGCGAGCATCACATGTTGTTTTGATGATGTACAGCATCCTGAAAAGCAAGACATCAATCACAGGGTTTGCCAGGTCCAATCACCGTATTTCCTATTTCTCAGCATCTGATGCTTTCTAAGATGATGCTCGACTCGCAGCCATGGCGTGCTGATCTGACAAATGCCTACCCCGCAAGAGAACTTGGTGATATAAGACCAGTTCAATGCAATGGCCGATTGATACCATCACTATCGATCAAATTCAGAAGCAATCACCATCGAAAGACATCGACATGGCATCGGCAGCTGTTCAACTCCCAACTACCCATGAGCCTCAAATTCAAAGAAAGTCTCTCCTTCCAACTGCAAATACACCACATCATGTGCAGACCACTCTTAATTTCCTGAAAGAGAACGAGGATGGCTCTCCTCCACCTCCGACTTACGTCGGCAAGCCAGAGACCTACGACCGGCCTGCAGTGACGCTGCCTGTTACCATCCACGACGTCAGCGGCCACGAGCTGGAGTACACACTGGACAAGAACGGGTTCCAGTTCTACTACCACGAAAGCAAGGAGAAGGACTTTGTCGACGACGAGAAGATCAAAGCCGAATATTACCCCGAGGTAGAGCAGCTGCTCAAAGATGCGTGAGTGAATGCCGTCCTCCCCCCGATATACACTGACTGACATGACTAACCAGCACCGGCGCATCCAAAATCTTCATCTTCGACCATACGATCCGCCGCAAACCCAAAGACGAACGCACTCTCGCCGCCCAACTCCGCGGTCCCGTCCAGCGCGTCCACATCGACCAGTCCTACTCCGCAAGCAAAGACCGCGTTTCCTACCACCTCCCCGACGAAGCCCCCGAACTGCTCAAGGGCCGGTATCAGATCATCAACGTCTGGCGGCCGATCCGGACGATCCTCAAGGATCCGCTAGCAGTCGCAGACGCGCACTCCGTCCCGGACGATGACCTCGTCCCGACCAAACTCATCTACCCGAACCGGGTGGGCGAGACGTACGGGGTGCGACCGAATCCGGGCTTCAAGTGGTACTTCCGGTACGCGCAGCCTCCAGAGCTGGTGACGCTGATCAAGTGCTTTGATTCCAAGACGGATGGGCGGGCGAGGAGGGTGCCTCATTCTGCGTTTGTGGATCCGGCGACGGAGGGAGAGGCGCCGAGGGAGAGTATCGAGGTTCGGGCGTTGGTGTTTCATCCGGAGGATCGGGAGTAGCTGTCGTAGTCTCGTCCAATCCTTAGGCAAGGAGATTCATGCTGTATTCATCTATTTGTTCTTGTGGCCTTATTTGAAATGCGATTTATCATTGTACTGTTCCAGATCTTGAAGCGTAAGTTTAACTGGACAAACTCAAGTGAACTAGGTTTGGACCAGGGTGTAGCCACCCTCCGGCATGCAATGCGAAGTAAGGAGTTAGACGCAGCCTCGTAATTTTCACTTTAAAGGATTCAATCATAGGATAAAACAATTCTAACGGGGAGTGCGCTCCCCTCATATTGATCATCCCTCCTAAAATGCCGTGCGAGCACGTAATCCGCCTCACCAAAGACAACATTACTTCGATCTCTGAGGTCAGATAATTGGCCATGAAGAACTGTTGACGCAACTGATATCTACTGATTTATGGAATTGTGTAAATTGTCTGTGTCATAGTAGCTCTACACGGTTTGCTGAAGGGACACATTCTGCATTGAGGACTTGCGATATCGCCATCGCACACTAGACATATAAAGCAATACCATACTGCGTGTACGGTCGAACATCGTCTGAAACCCATAGAACATCAACATGACCGCACTTGAGAAAGAAATCCGTCCCACGGACGAAGAGGTTGCTCGCAGCCCATCGCCAGAACCAAAGAGGCATCCTGGTAAGCCACTCCTCTAGCAGCTTGTCGTCTCTAACAAAATAGTCAAATGGTACCGCTCAACCTTCTACAACGCCCTCATCCTGGGTATCTGCAACTTCCTCGCCCCCGGCATCTGGGGCGCCATGAATTCGCTCGGCGCCGGGGGCGCAGAGAAGCCCTACCTCGTCAACGCCGCCAACGCGCTAACCTTCTGTCTGATGGTCGTGACCTGCTTCTTCGGCAGTGCTGTCGTGCGACTAGTCGGCATCAAATGGACTCTCGTGATCGGGACGATGGGTTACGCCCCGTACGCTGCAGGGCTGTATACGAACAACCGCTTCGGGACGGAATGGTTCGTTCTGCTCGGCGCGGCGCTGTGCGGTCTGTCCGCAGGACTATTCTGGATGGCGGAGGGGGCGATTGCGCTGTCGTATCCGGAACCACACAACCAAGGCCGGTTCCTGGGGTTCTGGCTCAGTTTCCGTGTGGGTGGCCAGATCCTGGGCGGCGCGATCAACCTGGGGATCAACTCGGGCCGGTCGACGGCTGGGAGCGTCTCGTACTCGGTCTACTTGGTGTTTATTGCGTTACAGGCTTTAGGACCCTTTGCAGGGCTGCTCCTGAACAAGCCGTCCCGTGTGCAGCGGACGGACGGCCTCCCAGTCCGACTGCGCATCTCGCACAGTCCGCTGTACGAGCTCAAGGCCATGGCAAAGCTGTTTATCCGGCGAGACTTCCTGTTGATTGTCCCGCTCATCGTGCAGGCCGTCTTCACTGAGGCTGTTATGTTCACCTTTCTGTCGTTGTGGTTCTCCGTGCGGTCTCGTGCCCTCGGGTCGTTCCTGTCCGGAATCATCGCTTTGATCGTGGGTAATCTGCTCGGCGCGTTCCTCGACAGTCGAAAGCTGTCGCTGCGGTCGCGCAGCCGGGGAGCCTTTTTCGTGGTGCTTGGCCTGCAGGGTGCATGGTGGGTTTGGGCGACCGTTATCGTGACCGAGTACCATCGCACGCTGCCGACGTATGACTGGACGGATGCTGGGTTTGGGCGAGGCTTTGCGCTATATTTGTTTTGGGTTGCGGGGTTTCAGCTCAATTACATGTATCTGTATGTATCCTGTCTCTATCCTCGGATCCGTGCTAACAAGGTAGTTTCTTTGTCGTCGGCAATCTGGCGTCGGATGAAGAAGAGGTTGTCCGGATGGCCAGTCTCCTGCGAGGGACAGAGTCGGCCTCGCAGGCTGTATCGGTATGTGCAATTGTTCGGACGATGCGATACTTGCTAATTCCTGTAGTATGGTCTGGACAGCGTCAAAATCATGAGCTCCGTTGGCAGCACCTACCTGAATTTTGGGTTGTGGGCTGTCGCGCTGATACCTGCATGGCTTGTGATCAAGGAGATTGGAGTGTCTCTGGGGGATAGGAAGGTCGAAAGGGAGACTCGGGGGATTGACAGTGATTCGCAGGAATAAACATGTATTCTCTATCGAGAGGTATATATAGTGTGTGACGAATGGCACGGCTGGCTCAACACAGTGAGGAAGCTCCTCATATATATGCAACAATATCAAAAGCGCAGAATGTCGACGGGTATTCAGCTACACTCTCGCCAGAATCCACTCGGCAATATCATCGGCAAACACCTGTCGGTTCTCAGGCAGGTCCGCATGGAGCAGATGGCTCCATCCCTCGTAGGACTTGAACTGGCGGTCGGCGACCTTGCCAGTCTGCGCGTCGAACCAGTGCTTGCTGGCATCGTAACTGGTAACCTGGTCAGCCGTCCCATGAGCCACATACACGGACTTGACGCCATCATTGAGCACCAATTTGCCCGACGTCAGATCCGCCGCCCGGTCGAGCATATTGGCGAACATCTCCAGCGTGCCGGTGGTGTGATTGAGGGGATCCTCCTTGAGCGTCTTCTGCACGACGGGATCGCGCACAATCGTCTCGACCTTCATGGGTTGAACGAGTTGGAACCGCGGTAGGAGCTTTCCGGCCAGCCGACCCAGGAACACGGTAATGATACTGGGCTTCTGCTTCGGGTCGAGCCCGATAAAGGGGGCCTCGAGCATGATGCCCCGCAGTCGAGAGACGAGCTCTTGATACTTAGGCGTCGATGCCAGCGTGGCCACCAGCCCTCCGCCCATGGAATGGCCCATCACAAAGACGGGGACCTCTGGCGGGACCTCGAACTGAGCCTCGATGAATGCCGCCATGTCGGCCAGGACGGCGGCGGTCGGGCCAGTGTTTCCACGGTCGGCTTTTGTCTGGGCCGACAGACCCCAACCGCGCTGGTCGATTCCCGTGCAGAGAATGCCGCGGCGGGCTAATGATGGAAACAGATCATAGGTATTGTTGATGTGGTCGCTGAAGCCATGAAAATGGATCAGTTTTGCGACCGGGGGGTTGGTCGGCTGTGGCAGAGGTCAGCTTAGCGCCGAGCACGGGCAATGGCAGGAAGAGAGCAAACGGACAGCCCATGTTTTGTGGTAGACCTGGAGCCCATCAGGGAGCTTGAACTGGCTTTCGGTGATGATGACGTCGGTCATCTTGCGACTTGGTATATTTCTGATGGACGATGCGATGAAACACTTTGATCAGTCAGTCAAAGCTGCGCTGGAGTATCTCAGCTTACCTCCTCCTCAGCTGCTCAAGCTGAGCGAGATCCGAGGCATCCAAGGCATCCAAGGCACGTGCAAGGCCGCAGTCACGGGATCAGATGGCTGACACATGATTTGCACCAGCTGCAGGATCAAGACTAAGCCATTATGCCAGCATTACCAAAGAATTCTATTTGTTGATGAGTTGCATACGAATGGATAAGGAAGACCTCCTATTTGCTGTCCTTTCAGAACAGATGTGCTGCCCTCTGTCCGCTTAGTTCTGGCTGTCTGGTGGAGATATATTCCCGCTACCCCTATTCCGTATATACCTCGCTTAAGAGGCGGCTTGACGATATATTGACAAACAAGCTTTTCTCCGGCAGATCAGAGGAGTATGGTAGGAGCAGATGAACGACTATTCCACTAAGAATTCTGCAAGGGATCATGCCATGTGCGACTACCGGCGAATTGGCGACACAAGTCCGAATTCGCCGTCCATTGAGTATCGGAATGGGGGCGAAAAAGAGGGAATGTTACGCTGACCAAACTGTAAAGGAGTTTTTCCAGGGCGCATTGGCATCAATGGTCAAATGAAACATCTGATCCCCAATCAGCGGCGGGATCCGCTCCAGCCATGTTTCAGCCAGCTGGATACTTCTCTGCAGCAACAACACTCGGCTATTTTGGCTACAATTGCAGCTCTTGTCTCTGGATTCAATATAAAAGGCACCATATGCCTCATTCCTTTGCCATATCAGCAGGCAAGCATCACCAGGACACTTGAGAATCCAATACCCTCGCTACCATGCCGTCCAAAACCATCATCAGCCAACTGGCAATCTCCCTGGCCCTGTGCAACTCTGCCTTGGGCCAGGTCGTCAATGGCGCCGACTACAACAAGCCCAATGGAGGACCTCCGGCCAGCTTCTTCGCTGCTGCGTCGACCATGCCCGTGGCAGCTCTTCAGGCAGCAGCCGCCAAAGCCAGCAAGGTTCCCAGCCTGGCCACATACCCGGTCAGTCAGGACAGTGGTGCGGCCAAGTCGACCATTCACACCGACTGGGCCTCATTCAGTGGGGGCGCCTCCATCTCCTGGGTAGCCGACATGGATGTCGATTGCGATGGGCTCAATTCTGGCTGTCAGGTGGGTACGGACCATTATATTGACAACGGATGCTGATCAAAATAGGGAAACCCGGATGGACAACCTCAAACCAACTGGGGTGCTCTGTCTGCATATGAAGTGCCTTTTATTGTTATTCCGGACAAGTATCTGTCGGCTAATACCGGTGCTCTTCCTGGCAATAACATTGCTGCTGTAATCTGGTGCGTTGTCCTCGTCCATTGATGTGGCACTACTGACCTTGGTAGCAACGGCAAAATGTTCTACGGAATCCTTGGAGACTCCAACGGTGACAGCCCGCAGGTAACCGGCGAGGCATCCTGGCTAATGGCCCGGACGTGTTTCCCCAACGAGGGCCTAAACGGCAATAACGGCCACACCGGTGTCGATGTAACCTGTACGTTCCTGTCAACCATTGCTCTTCTGATACTAATGCAAGCAGACATCGTCTTCACTGGCAAGGATGCAGTGCTGCCCAGCAGTGCCTTGACTAAAAACTACATCACCAACTTTACCACCCTGCGCAGTATGGGCGACAAGCTCGTCAACGCGCTGGCATCCAACCTGGGACTTTCGGGAACTCCCCCCACCAAGACCACCACTCTGGTCACAACGACCACGACCAAGCCGACCTCTACGGCTTCATGCTCCTGGGCAGGACACTGCTTGGGTGCTTCTTGCTCCAGCAACGACGACTGCGCCGATGCTCTGGTCTGTACTTCTGGTAAATGCTCGGTGGATGGGGCGGCGACCTGCTCCTGGGAAGGTCACTGCGAGGGTGCGTATACCTGATCTCTTCTTGTGCCCTGTTTCTATACTGACCGTTGCAGGTGCTTCCTGCTCGAGCGATGACGATTGTGCGGACGACTTGTATTGCAAGGGCGGTTCCTGCACTGCTCCATAGACTCGTGGATTTGATGATGTTATGACTTGGCAGTAGATGACTTAGCAGTAGATAGGAGAATAAATTCCTCTCACTGTGATTTGGGTCCATACCATGTGCATAAAGTTGCATATCTTGAGATGCATAATGTAGTCTTACTAATATTGATTACTCAGCCGATGCCTTGAAGTTGTGATGTCATGCCTTGGGCAACAACAAGTTCCTGTCTTGATGATAATTATCTTCTTCCCTCAACTACCTTACTCTACCCTTCTACTCCATAATCCGTACAGGCAATTAGATACAATGGGCGTCGAAGAATTAAGCAGGTATGTTGCTATCCACTGAAATAGTCCCGTGTTAACAGTATCATAGTCTAAAAGCATTCCGGTCTGCCGTTGCAGACAACATGCTGGTGCTGGTGGACGCCTACGCAGACTGGTGTGGCCCATGCAAGGCCATCGCACCCAAGGTGGAGCTGTTCAGCAACCAGTACGCCAATATCAAATTCTTCAAGGTCAATGTCGACAAAGTCCCCGATGTGGCACAGGAGTTGGGAGTGTCGTCCATGCCCAGTTTCTATCTCTTCCGAGCGGGCGACTATGTGGACAAGGTGGTTGGCGCCAATCCGGGACTGCTCGAGACCTACATCAAAAAGCATGCAGAGAGCGCCCAGGGGTGATGGCATTGACTGATCATGTATATACCTGCATGTCACTATTCTGAACGAGTGGATCCCGTTTTACTACTTTGTTTTGATTTCAAATACCCCCGTAGCCGCCGGCTTGCTCAATGCCCATTGCACCCCATGCGCCATGACCGAATCCCATCGCTTACATTCAGACAACGTCGCATGCACTCGGAAGCCGTGCGGTAAACCAGGAAAGACATGAACGTCGGTAGGAACCCTGCGGCAGTTAGTATACTGGCCCACAATGCTGCAGCTGGATTCCAACTCACCCATTATCTGTCAACAACTTGGCGAAAAAGAGCCCTTCATCCCGGAGTGGATCCCGTCCGGCAATCCCAAACGTCGTAGGAGGCAAACCCCGGACCTGTTCCACAGTGGCATTCCCCGGGTTGAGCATCAGGTCCGTCTCGTCGCCCTTGGTCCCCAACAGGTCCATGAAGAAGTTGATCCGTGTCACCGGGAGGATTGGCGCATGCTCGCTGTCCACGTAACTAGACAACTCTGGATCCTTGAGGTATTTCAGCTGCGGCGTGTAGCACCCCGGGCCCACTAATGCCGGGATCATGAGCACCTGTCCTTTGATCTTGGGTCGCTTGGCCAATTGCTCGTCTGTGCCCAGGTGCTGCGCTAGCGTCAGAGAAGCAGTCATCCATGCGCCGGCGGAGATGCCTCCAACAAGGACATTGTCACCATCCCCGCCCAGTTCCGTCAGATGGTCATGAACCCAATGGAAGGCGTCTGCGGCGTCGTTCCACGGGACGGGGTACTTGTACTTGGGGGTGTGGCGGTAGTTCACATTGACCACCACGACAGGAGTATTTTCCTTGGCCAACGTAGCGACGATCCGGGAACAGATCGCGTCTTCGGAGGCCAAAGTGCCGAATGCAAAACCCCCGCCGTGTAGATGGAGGTAGACCGGTAGGCGCTGGGAGGCCGGCAAACCGACGGGACGGTAGCTGCGTGCTTCTAACGGGAAGCCATCCCTTGCCGGAACAGAATAGTCTTGCATTGTGACTTGCGATTGCAGTCCTGATGGTGTCAGTAGATGCATTCTAGTATTGCGGCATAACCTACCTTCATTCACCATCGCGTTAGCGGCCCTCTCCTCCCGAGCTCGGTTGAACATGGCTTTCAGAGCATGGACGTCCAAGTTCGTGGGCGGCGGTGGCAGTGTCTTTTCCAGAGCAATCCATTCTTCCGTAGGTATGCTGTATTCCGAGTAATCTGCCATCTTCCTGTCTGTACAATTGTCGAATGTCAATGTGAGGTATTCGATATTGCGGGGATGGACGGCGGGGTTATATTCAGTAGAACGGAGATGATAACCGAATGCCGACAGCAGATGCCGATTGGGGTGTCTCATGCCATCTTTGAATATAGAATACTGCTGAAATAGACAATTAGCCGAGATTACGTTGGTAGACTACACCCTGAGTGATTTCTATCCTGCAGTCACCATTTACATTGCCATTGGCAGTTTTGGCAGGCAATCCCATCCCAACTGCTCCTGTTGTGTCTTCATCACTGGCACAGGATACACGCGCCATCCATCAGGCCTCATTCCTACCATCGCGACGAGTGTATACACCATTCCTGGACAAACGCAATTTACTCGGAGGCCGTCTTGTGCATGATGCGCCCCCATGCACGGGTCATGATGATTGCGCCCTTGCTGGTAGGATGCAGCAGATACAGCGTGCCACCTTTTAACCCAACTATTATCCACCTTGAGATGCCTCCCCGGTAGACACGGCATTATCTTTCCTGGTCGTGATGGGATGGCATACTTGGCTATCAACACCATCTCAAGGCATTGATGTCGAATCCCGGTGCCCACTGCCTATCGACCGTCTCGACCGTGCACCCCGACGCAGTTGAAGAGGGTATCTAATCTTCCATTGTTGCTCCATGGCGCATACAATTGAACAACCGTCTTCAGTGAGGTGAGCGGCTGCACGCCCATTTCCCACTCCCTCCCCTGCTGTGCCAGTGCCAGTCATGATGGCTACTCGACCTGCGAGACCCGAGTCGGCCTCTTGATTTCGGGGTCTTGCGTTGTCCCATACCTGCTGTAAAATAATAGATGAATGGGATGATTCAGTTGTGCTGAAAGTATCGCGTCTCCCCGGCCCAATTTCTTGAAGAATGATCGACATATCAACCCACCGTCGCCCCGCTTCGGCAGCCGAGCTACATCTTCTCGGGTTAACGCACCCCGAAGAAAGGAGGCAAATATGAACGGATAATCATTGTGATAATACCCATTTCTCCATTTACTATCGACTCTGCGGACGATATATACATCCCAACGTCTCATGCACTTACCCTGCCGCGGACAGATCTGTCACTGGACTCTTGCCCTCTCCCCGCCTGGGGAATATCCAACTATATTCAAAAGGAGGTACACTTGTCTGTCCTCAAGAACGAGTTCGAAGTGGGATAAAGTATATGGGCTCCGGCTATGGTGCCATCCACTCTCCTCTTCGAGTCTCCAGAGCTCGCGATAGTGGCTTCCTCGCGGAGACATTGCTCTGAGCATAACTGGAGGAAAGGCAGTGAATATGGCGAGATGCGACGTTGACGTGAACCTGATGCCACCCTCCTCGGCTAAGCGGATTGCAGAGCTTAAACTATAAGCGCGTAGAACTACTGATTACTGAGAAGAAGTCAACGAATCTGAATGGGATACACAGCTCAAGTATTGCAGAGGTTATACATCCGCGGAGTTGCTCAGCTTTATAATCGCCGCAAATGGACTCATGACATCACCCCCCGCGTCTACTTATAAATGTCCACGGCCAGCACGATTGACCCAATATTCTAGACTCTCGAGAGCAGTTTGATGTCGAAATTTCAGAATGTCCAAATACGTATTGTTTGGGAGACTGTGGCTGAGAAGGGGTCCTCCATGGGAATGGATGTTGATACCTACGCGTAGTCCAGCCCTGAGAAAACCACTGTCGACTTGGACGGCAGCAAAGACGACATCGGAGCGGCCAAAGGAGCGCCTACAAGTCTGGCCATGGTTGGCTGTTCCTATCCTCGGAGGGAGCCTGTTTTTGTCTGTCCACAAGCGTCCCATCCAACTCGAAACAGACACATTCCTTCAACGAGCCAACCTAACTCGCGAGGAATCTCAAGATGATATTGACCTACCTAAAGAGGACGCCATCCTGACCACTGCTCCTAACGTCCCTCCCCCCATCACCCGAACACACCCAGTTCTTCTCCACGTCCCGCTAACGACGAGCACCAAAACGCGCCAACTAACCAGTCAATACAAGTACGACACATGGACCTTCAACGACAGCGTCCCCGGCCCGTTCATCCGCGCGCGCGTAGGCGACGTGGTCGAGCTAACCCTGACCAACCACGACCACACCGGCAACCCGCACAACATCGACTGCCACGCCTTCACCGGCCCCGGCGGCGGCGCAGCCGTCACCACCGCCGAGGAACACGAGAGGAAAACCGCGCGGTTCAAGCTTCTGGTTCCGGGTCTGTTCGTCTACCACTGCGCCGCGGCCCCGGTCCCCGTGCACATTGCCAACGGCATGTACGGGTTGATCTACGTGCAGCCGGAAGACGGCGATGCCCTGACACCGGTGGATAGGGAGTACTACGTCATGCAGAGCGAGTTCTACCACGAACCGCCGGAGATCGAGGATGACGGCCGGCCCTCGTCTACAGTCGAGTTCTCCTACCCTGCGGGGCTGCGCGAGGAGCCCTCCGCGGTAGTCTTCAACGGGAGCGAGTCGGCGCTGACGCGGGATCGGCCGCTCAAGGCCAAGACAGGGGAGTCGGTGCGGATCTTCTTTGGCAACGCCGGGCCCAATCTGACGAGTTCGTTCCACGTTATCGGAAGCCATTTCCAGCACGTCTTTCGGGATGGAGGTGTGGTTGATCCGCCGGCGAGGCTGTTGTCGACGGTGGGTGTGCCGCCGGGCGGTGCGGCAATTGTCGATCTGAAGATGATTGTCCCGGGGACGTATACGCTTGTCGACCATGCGATCTTTCGGATGGATAAAGGGGCAGTTGGGTATTTGAATGTAGCGGGGGCTCCTCGTCCGGACATTCTTTATAGTGAGATGCCGCCGGAGCCTTGTGTGGGGTGTAAGCTGCATCCGTAAAATCTCAGGAGCTGCCAGTATTGCGACGCGCCAGCAGTCATTTCTCTGATTTCTCACTTTCTCCCATTGTATTTTGACGCAACATAATGATACCATCGTGGAACGCCTATGGGTGCTTTGGATACCGTCGATCGTGCAGAGCAACGCATATGAGGAAAATGCAGTATGAGACATTTGAAACGTATCTATGATTTGCTCTAGGAGACTTCGTATGGACATGATTATTCAGGTTATGCGGCTGTAGTCATAACCTGGCCAATATATATATGCACCAGATACCTAGAAAGCCCCCTTTCCAGGAGTCGTGTCCCCGTTCAGCGCAGTACAGCCCTCCTGGTACACTGCCTGGTCCAACAGCTGCGCCCGCGTCGCATTCTTATACGCGAGTCCGACCAGTGTGTTCTCTGCTTGGCGTTAGCATCCCATCTCACCTTTACCTGGTGATTCACTTACTGCTAGGATGATATCTCGGCCATCCAAGGCCATCCAAACCCCGCTCCGGATCCGTCGCAAACTTCACCCAAGCAGACGCCATATACCTGTTCGTCCGCTCCTCCACCTCAGAATCAGGAATACCGGTGACATTCCCCGCCGTCCCAAACACCATATGCAGATCGACGCCGTGATAAGCCCCGCTGGTCGGATACATTCTCAGATTCCCAAAGTCGCCAAAGTACCGAGCATGCCAGGTAGAGACGCCGTGTGCCATGCGATCGGCTGCCGCTTGGCCAGTCGGACACGTGAACGCAGCCAGATTGAACTGGTGCCATTCCTCGTCGGTGAGCGAGATCCTACCCGCAAAGGCGTTGATGCGGTAGTAGCCTGCTTCATTGTCGTTGCTTGTGAAGAGGTATGGCTAGCTTGGTTAGCGGCGTTGCTCACGTTGTGCTTCAGATCTGGAGAGCTTACCGCTTTGATGAACTTGCCCTGCGCGGAGCGTTCGGCGTAGTTGTCAAAGACGGTGATGCCATCCACGGTAGGATGGAACTGGGGCTGAGGAAGCGCAGGGGATGGGGCGAAGGGGACTTTTCTCACGGCGGCGAGAATTGCTTGCACCGATTGCTTGCGCAGACATTCTACCACTGCGTCAACGGGATGGGTACGGTTGCCGCAGCCTAGAGCGTTGGAGACAAGGTAGAAGTAACTGGCGGATTCCTCGGCCGTGTTGGGCTTGAAGCTCAGTGCGGTACCGGAGTGCGAGATCAGGCCGCGGACGAGCGGCTTCTCCGTCCAGATGTACGAGTAGTAGTCGACTGACGCGCCTCCAGCGGACTGTCCGAAGATGGTGATGCGGTCAGGGTCGCCTCCGAAGCCGGCGATGTTGCGGTGCACCCATTCAATGGCCATGCGCTGGTCCAGCAGACCCACGTTCTGGGTGAGCCCAGGGGCCCCAGAGAAACCAAATATGTTCAATCGGTAACTGTCCGGTTAGTGTCGCACAGTGCAACGGGGGCTGATCACTGACTTGAAGGTGACCACGACGACATCATTCTCGGCGACCAGGTTCTCACCGGTGTACATGGGGCTATGGGCTCCGCCAACACTAAACCCTGGGGTCATCAGTAGGTCCCGTATACGGGTACATGCTCTGAACACATACGACCACCATGGATAAAAACCAACACCGGTTTCAGCTTGCGTGTTGGCTTAGTCCATACATTCAAGTAGAGACAATCCTCGCTCTGGGGAGTCCCCAATTGCTGAGCAAAGGTTCTGATAATGGTCGGTGCTTGAGGCGTCAGGCCGGGAAAATCCGGGACGCTTCCAATATTGGCGGGACAATCGCTATCACAACGGTCAGATACTGAGCACTCGGGTGGTCTCCGGGGTCACGGACGGGCTCTACGATAGGTTAATCTTCTCCAGCAATCATATATCACCCATACATACATAAGCATTCGCAAGGACGGTGCCATTGCCGTGGTATTGGACTGGAGGAGCGAATCGGAGGTCTCCCGTGGGCGCAGCAGCATAAGGAATCCCTAGATACTCGAACACCCCAGGTCGCGATGCAACGTGCCCCTCGATCAGCCCGCTGCTGGTCCGTACGCAAGCGCCAGCTGCATCGCGCGAGAAGTGAGAGTTGGGAGGTGATTGGCCATATGCTGGAGTAGAGGTGGCCAGAAGTCCAACACCCAGGGAGATCCAAACACTGAAATGAACCATGGCGCAACCCGTCCAGGGAAAAGCAATTCACGAGAAGGATTGCACAGGTTGAAGAGGTTGCACTGGATCACATCAGAGCTAGGTTAATATATCAGGATATTTCTCGTAACGCCAAAGCGTCGATCCACCCCGAAACGGGACAAATTTCCGCCAAGTGGAACGATGGAGCACAGCTAGGACAAGCCCCTTTTCATTTTGGTTCAATAGCGAACCGAGTCTGTCTCGGGGCAATCAAAGTAGGTTCGAACCGTCCCCGGTCCTCGTGGAACATCCCCGATCAATCCACTCTGCAGCTTTCCACGGCTCGTGGCTCGATCTGCGCCGCCTCGCTTAGGAATAAGAGTAACGATATGGGCGCCTCCACAAATAGCAGCATTTTCCGACTGGATTCATGAAAGGCGAAGGATTGATTGACTTTGATTGCGGGTTCCGTCCGGAATCCTTCCGAATATTATCATGACACGAACCACGCAGTCTTCTGCTCAGAAGCTCAGAACATAGATAGATGGCACGGATCCTTCTATCTGCATGATTCACGATGCGGGATCCTGCCTGACATGGCATACGAGATTGGACTGAGCACACCAACCGTGCCGAATCGCGGTTTCACACTTTGGATATGGAGTGTGGTCCTGGTGATTATGGCCGGCTTCTTTGTGCTGGGCCGGCTTGTGATACGGTTTCACAATCGCCGTATTGGGGCCGATGACTGGGTGATTCTGGCGTCATTGGTATGATCATCCTCGCATTAATGCACGTTTGCTGACGATCACAGATAGCATCGGTGTTGCTGACGGTGACCGAATGTTCTGGTAAGTAGTCGCCTCACTACATTCTTGGACTTGACTGACCCTTGGCAGCTGTGCATTATGGTTACGGAAAGCGATTGAAAGACATCGCCCTCAATGACCGAGCCAAAGCTCTCAAGGTATGGTCCACGCATTGCCTCATATGATTGATGACTGACGAGGACAGTGGTTCTACGGTGCCCAAATCGTATACAAAGTCGTCATCACCGTCAACAAGATCTCGTTCCTCTGTCTCTACCTTCGCATCTTCATCCAGCCTGTCTTTCGCCGCGTCTGCTACGGCGGGATTGCCTTTCTTTCCGCCTGGGGTCTCGCCTATATCCTCGTTACCATCTTCCAATGTACACCCGTTAACGCGTACTGGGACAAGACAATCATAAACAAGACCTGTGTCGACAGCAAAGCGCAGTGGTTGTCGTATGCCGTGATCAATATCGTCTGCGATGTGGCCATCCTCACGCTGCCGGTGTACCCAGTCTCGCAACTACATCTGGCCCGCGGTAAGAAGATTGCATTGGCAGTGATGTTTGGCCTGGGCACATTGTATGCCACCTCCACATCGATTGTAGTCCAAGCTAACGAACCAGTGTCTGCATAACGAGCATCATCCGCACAACCACGCTTGCCGAATCAGCCAACAACAAACGCAAGGACCCTACCAGTAGGTCCTCCTCACCCAGAGTAACGAAGCACACTAACAGTTTAGGCGGCCCCATCCCCGCCACGATCTGGAGCGTCATCGAAGCCAACGTCGGCATCATCTGCGCGTGTCTCCCCGTCTACCACCAACCGCTGAAGTGGTGCCTCCCACGCCTTTTCGGTTCTCAGCACTCGGCGCATCCCTCCACTAGCCGATCGCGCGGAAGAGGACAGAAGACCCCCGGGAGCAGTCGGTCACTACAGGATCGCAAGGATATGGCCTGGCGCGAGCTGCATGGTAGTGGAGGAATTTATTCGAATAACGTGTCGACACAGGGGTTCGAGATGTGCGATGTAGAAAGCAGGAAGACGGAAATGAATGAAATCGTGCGGATGACGGACGTGAGTGTCTCGTATCAGGACGATCAGAGGTCGGACGCATCCTCGAGGCCCATCAGAGGGAGAGCGGAGGATTGACTTGGCGCTCGGAGTGTGAAACCCCTGCCTGTCTAGGTAGCATTGGTTATGCCCTTGTGTAGCGAATTCCAATAATGTCAAGACATTGGTTCAGCAACGACGTAGACGCCTGTTCAGCGCCTGCTCACACGGGGGTAGCCAGTCGATAGCCAACGTGGACAGACTTCGCCATGCCTAGTCCAGGGATTGAGCAAAGAATCAGAAAATTCTGATCTCTCGTGCGAATTCAAGAGGTTGCCATCCCCAGGGTATCTGCAGGTTGCATATTTAATATGCACCAGGGCCTCGCCTGCGGTCGGTTAGCTGCGGACTACACCCCAGTCGCGTCAATCGACCTCAGGAGTCCGCCTATAGCCGACTCGTGAGGAATGTCAACACAGCATGAGCTGGATAATTTGTACCTGACTGACAATACAATGACAACCCCATTCTCCCGCTACACCCCTCTAGATCGGTGTCAAGGTCCAGCTGCTTCCAACATGAAAATTCTGTCGAGTCTAGATGGCACAACCTTGCAAGTTCTGTGTCAAGATGATGCATTGTATGTACGTCTGAGTAATGGAAATACCAGGATCCCTTGCGATTTTCTAGACATGCAGGCGGATGGCCTGACAATAGCATCAATACCACTCCGACAGGGAAAATTTTCACATCAGACAAATGGCTCGTCTTGGCGACTGTTATCCACCTGTTGTCTGTATGATTCTAGAATGAGGCAATTGTGATGATTCCCATAGAATCATCTATGTTTATCGCACATGCCAAGGAGTACCTGCCAAGCAACACAGTACAACATCACCGTGGCGCTGACAGTCGAAAGATATAAAAAGGAGGCAAGATCCAGTCCAGTCTGCTAGAGATCATCAGCAACAATCCTCATCGACTCATTGACTTAATTCACCCAATTCATTCAGACCTCAAACCGTCAACCCTTGATCACCATGAAGTTCTCCCTTGCTTGTCTCCTTGCGTTGGCTGGATTCCAGTCCGTCCTCGCCGACCCCAAGACCTGCGAAAAGGAAGCCCAGTTCGTGAAGCAAGAGCTAGTCGGACAGCTGTACACCGAGGCTATGGTATGTATTTGAGCTGAGATATTCTAGACCAGGACGAAGCTGACTCTGGACAGGCAAATGTGTTGCAGTCGGACCCCATTCGTGTCCTCCACCCTGGCGACATGACCACCATGGAGTACAATGCTTCCAGGTACTGTTTCCTTGACGCTATGCGCTACAGTAGCTGTGACTGACTGTATGGCCACAGACTGAACATCCATGTGGATGAGAACGATGAGATTCTCTCCGCCCATTGTGCTTAGGGCACCGGCACGGTTCGACCTAATGGTCAAGGAATAGGGATATACAAAAGTACTGTCATTTATCTGAAATAATAAGAGATTAATAACTATTTCTGCTATTATGAAAAAAAAGAAGTAGCTCAATGACGTAGTATAGACAAGCTGTCGTGGTGATCATGGCTGTCACACAATAAGCACCATCGGTAAACCTAATTCTAAGCCTAGTAAGCATCGCAATCCATACAGGAAGAGAGCATTTGGATTGATAACAGGATGTATGCGAGGAGATTGATTTGTAGAATAGGAGTGATACTGTGGGCGCGACTGGTGACTGTCTAAATAAGTCAGTCCTGGGTTAAGCCTTGTGTGTCCACTGAGGTGAATATACAGGTGTGCCATTTGGGATTGCCGTCTTTGCGCAATTGATTGCATTGTATTCGTCGTTTCTGGATTTGATATTGGAGTACCGTGATTCTTCTTTGGTTTATTTCTCCCCCAACTCGCATGTCTCCCACGAAATAGGCGTCATAACCACCATCCTTATCGCTCTATTCTGGGTAGGTCTGCAGGAGTGACTAGGAATTTAAGCTGGACGATCGCCGTAATCGTCCTCAGCTGCGGTCATTCGTAGCGACCAAACATTTTGTCCAACTACTTCGACACCGGGAAAGACAAACGTCTTCTTAGCTGAGGGTTAGCCTGTCAAGCCATGCGATCAGTATGTAGTACCAGTAGATAGACGGGGTCTCACCTTCGAGACAGGCCACGGCACTCTAGTTTGGCTTCCGCTGGCAAAATACTAATCTGGACGGCTTCAGACACCTGTTGAGCATTATAAAATTGGGAACTACAAGACCGTCAAGAAGATCGTAGTAGAGACTTGTCCGAGACAAAAGATAAAAAGGATAGAAAGGAGTGAAAGAAGGGTGTTAGATTCCTGCAGAGTGGTGAATAACGAACGGTATCTTCCCGTCACTGACATCAACCTTAAGTGAATGCTCAAGTGAGTAGAAGAGAAATCCATACAATGCTTAATTCATTGCTCTAAACGGAGTCTCCTAATCGGTTGGCTTCTGGCCGTAAACATGATACCACTTAGCATACATATGGATATTACGATTCAGCAATTCCGCCCTGGCACCAGCAAGAAGGGCATGCACCTCATTGATATGCCATCCGAGAACCCGTGTCATCAGAGCGAAACTGTAGGCATCCAGGCTCTCTAGCATATTGACCTGGTGGAATTTGCCTAGTTCCTTCAGCTTCGGGTCCTTTGCCCAGGGCGAGAAAGGAATCTGTGTCTCCGGTTAGTGCTTGGTTGGATAATAACTATACTCACTGCTGCCCACCTTGTAAACCTCCTCGCGGACATTGACAAATCCTGCGTCTTCAAGGCGCTTCTTGTGCTGGCTGGCCGTTCCCATCAGCTTGCCGAACCTTGCGCTTGCATCGCATACCAGCCGGTTCGCCTCGAGCATGTTCTTTGCCTCTTTGACGGTATCGTCGTCGCAGCAAACGAGCAAGTCGGCATCTGCGAATTCGAACCATCCGCCGGGCGTCAGGTTCTTGGAGGCTTGCTGGACGAGGCGATCGTAATCGGATACCGAGCCTTGCAGGTCGCGAGCGTGGATGAAGTCGAATGGCTTGGAGTATTCCCATTCGGACTCGAAATCGTCCACCTCAAAGCTGAGATTTGGGGGAACCCTGGCATGATATTAGCTGGACATCTCCAAAGACATCAGTCATCCCGTACCATGTAGGCTGAATGGGGCTCAGATCGTTTCCTGGAGAGTCAGACAATGGCCATAGTCACGTTCCTTCGGACATACCTATGACTTTCGCCGTGGGGAATTGACTGCGACATTAGCATGAGCGACTTCATCGATAGAAATGTACTCACTCGGCCACTTCGATTGCCCAGATACCGGTGCCAGTCCCCAGATCGAGAATTCGGGAGACATCGCTCGGGATGGGAGAGCGGAATAGCTGCCCGTCCAGCTTCAACCGATGGATATGGTGGTGCTTCCAGGGTTAGTGTTGAATTACCGCGTGATATTGACACAAGTACCAGATCTAGACGGTTTTGTTCCTTCTCATCATTCGGCTGCTGAACGTTAGCTAGTTCTTACTTAATGATCAAACAACGTACCATGTTGTATGAGCCCTCTCGGAATGCGTGGTATCGCCGACCATTCTACATACTCAGTCCTGCTCGAGAAATACATTTTGTAAACACTTACTTCGTACCTGACATGGTTAGACGTTGCAGTGCAATAAATAAATTTATACGTACTTATAATGGCGAATGCTGGAAGAAATAGATGTTGTTTCGCTGACGCCGGAGCTGTGTGTCTTGTTAGGTGAAGGCGATGTGGTGTCGGGCAGTCACACGCACCTATCAACGAAAGAGCCCGAGTCGTCCGAGTACAGATTCTCATCGTCCTAGAGAACTGATGAGACCAAGTTCTACAGCTTTATTCGGCTGTGCTGAGGGCGGAACTGACCTCCACCTCCAAAGTTCCTCTGTTGTAAGTCGAGGTGTGATTTTCTTCCGCCATTCTGTTCAGTCAGACAGTTTCTCGAAGATGAAAAACGAAACACAAGAATGTCTCGGAGCAAGCTGTCCTTTAAGAAAAACCGTTTTGACACTACTTGAGACTCTAGCAGGGATGTTTAACACCCGCCCAAAGGGGCTAATGGTCCAAAGCAATCAAATCGCGCCAACACGCCCAGACCTCCACTTCCCCCGGTGACATGACACGCGGAAGGATGCAAGTGTCCGTTTTCTCCCCGTTACCAGTTTGATGAGGCTGTTGTTATTGGTCTACTGAAATAGCTAATACTTAGTGAGCCGTTGCCCCTCACCGCAACGGCTCCGGGGGGCGAAGTCTCATTGCAGTCTTTAATGAATTGCTGACCCAGAGGCCAAAGTTCTCGCTGTGGAGGATGAGCACATCCACAAATCTCCGTTGTCGAGTACGACGCTATAAGATTATGATACGGCCACTAGAACAATATATGGTTTCATTTCACTGCTATCGAGGATGCTGCTGCCATCAGATCAGGCCACGTTACACTATCGGACCATCTCATACAAAGAGGCAAAACCCCCGGCTAAGCACGAAGGACTATCCAGGATTCCAAGACTCTCGCACGAAAGCTCAGACCTTTTAGTCAAGATTACCCCCGGCGCCTACAGATCAATGGATAGCTTAACTCTGTTCAAATGTGAGCTGTCAATTCTCGAGGATAGGCTCATCCCCGGAAAGAACTCTAATGCAACGTCTCCAGAGTTTATTATTGCACTATCAAAGCCATTATAAAGGATAAATAAATTACAGAACTGGTTAGATTCTTTAGAAAAATTAATCTAGGATAATTTAGAAAGCCTTTTCTTTAGAGTAGTAACTAATCATAACTGTCACATGCACAGTTGAGCATGGGTGACAGAACCACGCAGGAAAACAGCTTAGGAACGAAAAGACTAAAAAAATACCATGCTTAAGTAAACAGTTTGCAAGCTAAGTTATCTATAACTAGCATGTCTGTCTATTTACCCTTACTTTTAAGGAACTCCTTATTAGAACAGATTCTAGAATGGCACTCTTATATTTTCTCTTCCAGGGGTTATTATTAGTTTAGTCCTCTAATCATGGTATTTTCACTTTGTGCTGCTATATTATGAGGAGTAGTTTATATACTTGCTATAAATAATTAACTATAGGTCTTAGATCTTTAATTATAATGCATACTAACTATATATCTTCTTTCTACCTATAGAGTGTTTCTATTTACATACTTACTTTAATACTGTACATCCATCGGACAATCACTACAGCTTTATTGCACCTTATCCACTGATCTTCTAACACATCTGAAGTGGGCCAAGTGGAAAATATCTCCCCAAGGAGGATATGCTCCGCTAGCATAATAAACTCTTTTTGTGACACCTCTTGGGTAGGTAGGCTTGTTATTAACAGCAGCGCCTGTTAATATAATAACTACTTGTCCTTGGCTAAGATCCTAGCAGATCCCTTTCCGCTGTGTCTCCTATAGATAGTCACCTGTTTATCCACATCGCACTTCTGTTGTTACAACAAGGCCCGCCACCTTAGATTGTCAGATCGAGCACAACAGTCCTCTAGCTTAAGTTGCCATTGCACGTGGATTGTAACTCAGGACCCTCCTCCATGCTCACGAATGAACTATATTGCTTTGTACCAGCTCATAGTGAAAGATACTCAGACACCTCCAACCTCTACAGAATAAGCATAGAAGACAGCATATGAAAATAAGAAATTTCTCATAAGCTGGACCCTTCTAACATCGTGGCGGCGCTGTTCGCGTTCAGGCTTCAGAGTTGCCTGAAAATTCGAGAAAACCCCCAAATAGGCCCTTAGGCCCTCAGGTGAGGATTCAATCGGTGTCTTTGAATTCAGCAAACAGTTCGGAGAGGAAAGTGCCGTGGTCTAGAGAACTTGATTAATATTATCTATTCTGACAAGCACTTACGAGGTATCTCAGTCAAACAATGGACCAAGTCGTGCCTTAGTTGAGGGGTTCCGTGAGCAATCCAGAAGCGAGCACGGAGCTCGCGGTATCCATTAGACTTGCGGTGGACAGGTATGACCCTTTTATATTGCTAGAGGGGCTTCACGAGGGAGGATGGGGGTGCGTAATATCACTTTTATGAAATAATAGCCTTGAGAGTAGGCGGCTATGCCGCTCTGCACGCACTGGGGGAGAAAGAGGTATTCATTGCCTCGAGAGCTGCGTAAGGCTGGTGTGAATTATTATATTCGGTGAGATAAAAGTATGATTTCTTCAACCAAGGTCTATAAGAAATCGTACCATTATCTCTCTCTAATCTAATTTTTTGTACTTACAAATAAGTGGCTGTAAATTTGGCGAGTCTTCATTCCATAATTATGGTCATTCGAAATGGCCCATAGTAACTATATAGTTGGTCATAAAGCGAACTGATCAGGTTATATGTATAGTGAAGAGTTACAAACACCTATATATACTCAACGCAGCACAGACTAAGCTGCATACTTTTATATAATTTGGAAAACGCACTCTGCTTTTCAATATGTCGGCGCTTCAAAGACGCCGTAAGGCCAAATAAACGACGAGCTTCATCGCAAGAACCCCCATAAATTATTTAAGCTTTCGGCAAAAGTCGGATGTGCAAATACAGCATGTTGCAGGTTCTGATACGATAGGTTCCCTACCATCGCCATCTGCACGACACTCATCAGCTCGCCCCCCTCAGCGCCTAAGCAGGAGAAACCCAGGATAGTTCCCGATTCCCCATCCACAACTGCCTTCATCGCACCCCTCGACTCTTCTGTCTCCAACGCTCTAGCCACATAATTCATGGGCATTACTGCAGTCATGATCTTTCGGTCTGGAAACTTTGCTCGCGCCTCATGCTCGTGCAAACCGACATGGGCAAATTGCGGGTCCGTATAAGCGACATATGGCACGAGCCGGTCTTTTACAGAGAACCTGGAGGGTGAAGTGGTAGAAGACAGCAAAGATGATCTGAGGACACGAAAGTCATCGTAGGAAATGTGTGTGAATGCCGGGGGCCCTTTGATATCGCCCATCGCGTAGATAGAAGGGGCGGATGTCTGAAGGAATTCGTCTGTAACAACATAACCCGCTCTGTCCGTTTTAATTCCTGCGCCCTCGGTGTTGAGGCGGTCACTATTTGGTACTCTTCCTGTTGCAAACAAGATATGCGTAGCACCATTCACGACCTCATTGCCTTGACTGGTCACGATGGAAACGTCGAAGGACTGCTCGGAGGAAGTCGAAATACGAATGGGTGTTGTTTTCAGGTATACGGCTATGCCATCCTCCTGAAAAATATCCAATAGCATGTCCGCCAGCTCCTTGTCCTCTCGCGGGAGCAATTGGGGCCCACGGTGGAGGATGGTAACCCTAGCCCCGAGTCTCCGGAACAATTGACCAAATTCGACCCCGATGTATCCACCACCGACGACAATCAGATGCTCTGGTACTTCACCTAGTTCCATGATAGACGTCGAATCCAACACCCTCGCTCGGGGAATGCTTTCCAACCCATCGAGTGTTGGAGCCGCTGGTCGACAACCAGTGTTGATGATAATCTTGTCCCCGCTGACCACCCTCTTACTCCCGTCACCCATCACCACAGAGAGAGTCCTCTCATCGACGAAACTAGCTTCGCCCATCAAAACATCCACGCCCGCATTCTTTGTACTATTTTCATTGCTGGCCCGGAACGAATGCACAATATCACGCTTACGCTGTCGGACTTTGGCCATATCGATAGCAACCTGATTCTTCCCATCTTCCAGACCAGGCATACGGACACCATAGTCCGGTCCTCTCCTGGCCAAATACGCAGCTCGTCCAGAAGCAATTAATGTTTTAGTCGGCGTGCAGCCTTCATTGACACAGCAGCCGCCGATATGTTGCCGTTCGATTAGGGCGGTTTTGTGATTTGCCTCTGCGAAGGCTCTTGCAAGGGGTGTGCCGCCTTGACCGGAGCCGATGATAATAGCGTCGAACTGAGCGCTAGTTGCCATTGTTTTGATGAAGTGGTGTCTGAGAGATTGGCGGAGGATTGGGCGGCGATACATGTTTGGGGCATGACAAAATAGCTGGCTACTCTAGGGATATACCTAATTTATCTAAATGCTTTTTTTTGTTTAAAAAATAAAAATAAAAATAAAATAAGAGGGATAAGGGTGATCGGGTCATGATTATATCATCCCCACATTGTGTTGTGCGAGGCTACCCATGGATCTGGAATCTGGCTGATGGGACCAAGGTTCTAGAATCTAGATTGGCAGTTTGGCTATGTACGGACATTGTGTGGGTCTACCTACAAGTCCAACAGTTGCCCAAGTCCGATCAACGAACTGTCATGCCAAAAACTTTCCAGCTATGGAGATAACGTGGAAGTAATAGACATTGTCTAATGATTCATGCTATCATCTCAGCATCATCTCAGCATCACCTCCACACGTATTGAGCCGATTTATCGGCAGTCATGCATGTAGATGATAAGACGTATGGAAAGAAAGAGGACGCGAGACACTTCTCGCATTAAGATGTAAAAGATCGCTCATAATCCGTTATGTACCGCCCTGACGCTTGCTTGGAGATAAAATGAAATATTGGCACCAGCTCATCAATAAAGGTGGCAGTCAAGGGACACCTTTCCAGAGTGTTCTGAAAGCTCTGGAAGGAAAGCAACTTCAAGGGTTCCCATTCATGCTTACCTGCATGAATGTAGATCCGAACATGGATGAAGAGTGAATGCAGGAGCGTGCGGCTCTCCCTTGAGTGCTTTGGCACTATGACTGCGAACGGTCCTTCGAAGCTCGGCGACGCCTGAGAGCTATTGTGCGAACAAAGAGCGTCTCGGAGACTGAATAATTCCGTGTATTGGCGTACTCGCAGTACAGGGCAAAAGTATCCAGGTTGATATTACGTTCTCAGAAACGAGGGGGATCCCAGAACCGATCCCGCTATACTTTCTCTCTTAGGAGTATACCGCCACCTGTGGGTTGTCCATGATCGCTGTGGGCTGAGGGCTACTTCCCAGTAGAGACCAATCCTAATATCCATGAGGCCAGGCATGAGCCACAATTGCGCTAGGATGCAGTGGAGCCGCACCAGCTATCGCCAAGCCTGTCACGACTTTCAGCAGCGCGCATATCTCAGCATGCGAACGGGTGGGACGAACTGTACTGTCTACGTGCTATCAGTCATGACACATCGCAGGTTCTCCCTCACGGAGCAAATACATTAGAGGGTTTCCATATTCCCCGGGACGGCGGCTTCTAAAGTCTCCAAGTGTAGCTCCTGTGTGATTGTGATTCCTCTGTCGCAGTGTTTCGGGTCCCGTCGTCTAGCAAGAGCCACAGAATCTTGTCCTGGGTGGTGACCAGAATAGGGCATATGAAACCAGGAGCCGTGGTACCGAGGAATGAATCGCAGCCACGGAAGGGCTCGCGTCATGAGAGGATGTAGCGGCGGCAGGCAGGAGCAGATGATTCCCATATTCATCTCAATGAAGGACCAGCCGGCGATGGGAGCTAAAGACTCTGCGGATCCGATCTGTGGGTTAGCCAATGTCATGAAAGTAGGTCGGCAACTCACTTGTCGTATCTGTGGCCTCGGTTGCTGTGGCCACATACTTGAGACGAATCATGCTCGTGATGCAGGTACTGCCTCGTAGTTCAGAATTGCAAGTTCCAGGAGGAAAAAGGTGACCATACAAGATACCAGCTGCGAAGACAACGATCACGCCAAACTTCTGCTTTTGCGGCAGGTGCAGGCGAGATAAAACGGGTATTGGCATAATAAGAATAACCAAATCGGTGACAATGTTCAATGACGCGTTGAAGAACCAGAGGAACTTCCTGGATATGCAATTTCCTTGGATTGTCGAGTCCCAGAAAGCGCTCACAGGGATACAGTTAAGGATGGCGCTGAGAACACACCAGAGTCCATAGATGCTTATTACTCCGAGTGCGATACGGGACGCAAGGACAAACCGAGGGATCGCAAAGATGCGCAGATACAACAATAGAATAGAGGCTTTGGTGAAAGTGAGAGACAGGTTGTAGAGTGGAATGCTCAGCCATAGAAACTGGATTCAAGTGCCGGCCCGTGTTAGAACCCTCATTGTTCATTACTGTAGTTCAGCTGCGATAATGGTATATCATTTGTGGGGACATACCAAAAACTGCCTCTCTATGTGCTCCACACTAAGTGTCGTCTTCGGCTTTCCAACGCCATAATGTACCTCTATCGCACAGATATGAGTATCTACTCTGAAGAGAACATGCCCCCAACCCACCTAATGCCAGCATGGAGAATGAACTTATCGCAAACATCTGCAGACGAGTGTATTAGGATGATATTGAGTGTCGCCGGGATGGGCATTGAACTGACCAAAGACGCCATAATGGCATAGTCATCCTTCCCAGCACGGTGAATAACAGCGAACCGAGTGTAAAGCCGTAATACGACAAAACTTATTGATAGCCCGCTGAAAGCTGTAGCGACCGCAAGCACATGCATTTTCTATTAAAGCATGTATCGAACATCGTTGTACTTCGCGTTTCCCTCTATTGCACATTTAAAATTTAGCACGGTGATGATCCTCTTTAAGTGGGGGAAGCCGCCTCTCCAACCGGACATCTATTCTCTTGTGACAAAACTCCTCCCGGCCCCATGGATATGGGTAATGGGAAGAAACGCTTGTGAGTGGTTAAAATTGGCGGGAGCAGTTGATGAAGTATTTGGAATCCAATCGTCACATGCGATACCGGGAGGCGAAAGACCAAGTCGAGAGCCTCTGCCGTTTGTGGAGAACAAGGGCTCTTTACGGACATATTGGCCGGTGGCTTGGCAACTTAAATGTAAAACGGCCCCACATCCACTAGAGCTCTCGGTTTCCTTCAGGGTTGAACCGACCCTATCTCCTTCGCTCTCAACCTCCCTGGCAGGCCTCATGCGGGGAAGACAATCCCCGAACAGCTTACGGCTCACGGGCAGTGCCTCCATCTTCATATCGGCGCTCTTGGGCAGCGCCTTGACGGTAACACAGTTTACTGGTGGGCTTCTGGTGGTCCACTTTTCGTACTCTGCATCTGTCTTGTCTGCCACCGAACCTTGGGCCTTTTTCTGATACGCCGCTTTGTTGTGACGTCGACCAACAGCCGCCACCTTCCCATGGATCTCGGCCACACTTGGAGTTGAACGCAACGCACAATCCCATATAAGTTCAATTATTAGACAACAATGGGGCGGATTTAGACGAGGGAAAATAAATAGATGGACCCACTACTTTTTGGAGACCCGCAAAGACTGAAAGGTCAGTCCCCCTGGGCATTATTTGATAAGGTGACGCTTTTGCCCTTTTCTGTACATATTTCCTGGCTTACATTTCCTCGGTTCCTAAATAATTTGACCCATGGACAGTCCAGGCCAAGCACCCAAATGGATATAGTTAACTCGACTTGCTGGCTTCATCAGGATCGGAAACAAATGACAGTCAGCACTTTAAGCTAACCGGTACATTGGCGTTGATATGGCCCATCGTGGTATTTGCATATTTAGGATCGACAGATTAGTACAGGAAATAATCCAACCTTCCGCTGAACTAGTTCTATGCTTGGCTGACGGATCCTAGTGTGCTTGGACTCGTGAGTCAATGGTACGTTGAAAGTAATAACCCCTCCCCCTGAATCTTCTGCTGTGGTACACCAGCAGCCTGTAACCCATCCTCAGCCGCATCTCCGAATGCATTTGGCTCTGGGGATTGTTCCCAGTATTCCGGCCCAATCCGACCTTCATGTATTGAGATGTGTACATTTTCCTGGGTGAACTTGACAGTGTCATGGTCGATCAACCGGCGGGTGAGTAAAAACAGTTTGAAGTTAACTGTCGACGGGAAATTTCCTAGGGCCTTTTCAATAAGGCTGAGCATTGTATGCGGCTGTCTTGTTGATAGCGCCAGTACAATGCCACCACGAGCCGAGTTCTTACGCGCACTCACGCTTATAGGCACGGTAAAGTTCAGCTAAGCTCGCTTCCAGGGCCTCAAATCAATCTATCAACTCAAGATGTCCCAGCGTACGTCAGAGCAGCATATCACGCTTCTCAGGGCTGCACTGCCAGGAATATATAGCTTATACTGTATTGAACAAGTCAATCCCTGTATAGACGGTGCAGTAATTCCTCCAAGACCGTGGATTTGCTCCTCCTTGATCGTGCATCTGTCCAGCAACTGCCGCGGGATCGATCGGATGGGCGGAGGTTGCGGCAAGGAAGGCTAAGGCAATAACCTGACTGGATAAAATGGCTCCGGGACGGGATGCAAGGACAGTAATTTTCGCATACAAATAATTCTCACGGCCTCTGCATCTGGGTTTCCTAGTGACAAGTCTATTACCATGCGCCTTTTCTTTACCACAGCCAGTCCGTTAGCGATGACTTAACTTTAAGAGCTATTATCTGTAGTGCAGTGAAATGGGAATGCCCTTCCTTTCCCAGAAGTTGACTGCATCACCAGTGCCACGGAAGCCCTTGGCAGAGCAGAAGCCTTTGGTTAAATTGCTTGTATCCAATCTAGGCTTCATCTACTGGACCTTGTCCAGCTATATACAAGGAAAAGGCTTGAGTGTCAGCAGGATGGTAATTGGGCTTTCACAGATCCTAGGACTATATCAATTCCCGCTGTTCGAACGAAACAGCTCGGAGTTCAAGCATCAATATGATATCCTTCAGGGCAGATTATATGACGGCAGGAACCGGCATATGACTGCTCTAGAATTTGGTATCTCTATTCTTTACTTGATACTGTTTAGAGGGGAATTTACCATCTTTAACTCTATATATATAACCATCCTCTATATTAACAGTCTAATACTGACCTGTTACTAGAGGTCAAAAAGTGTTAGCACACTAGTTAAATAATTTCCTAGAGGCTCTAGGTGAGAAACGAGGCGGCTTTGTAGACGAGCTGAACTAATGAAGGACGGAGGCCATTTCTGAATGGTTACGCCGGCCACTTCTTGCACTGACAGTCGCTGATATCGGCACTGTCGAAACGCCAGTCGAAGGCGAACTCTTGAAGTGGTTTAACCTCGCAGAAGCCTGGAATGCTGTACTCCTCGTCGATGAAGCTGATATCTTCTTCGAACGACGACAAGACAGAGATCTCGCTCGGAACGGATGGGTATCAGGTAACATGCTAATCACGTCATCAACTTGTCCACAAATACTGACGACTACTACGCAGCCTTCCTCCGGCGAATGGAGTACTTCAAAGGTCTCCTCTTCCTGACCACCAATCGCGTCGGCCAAATAGACGACGCTTTTATATCCCGTGTCCACATCGCAATTGGATACCCATCCCTTGGCGAAGAAGCACGTCGTAAGGCGTGGAACGGCTTTTTCCGGAAACCAGTTCGTGACCGAGCGGGCAAGATCCAGATCGCCCCAAGACGCGAAGGCATGGGTTCTGGAGACCGCAGGCGAGACGCAGCTCAACGGGCGGGATATCCGCAATGCATTACAAACGGCTATCACACTGGCAGAGCTTGAGAAACGAAGAGGATCCTGACTATGATGAAACCTTGGTGACGATTGTCACTAAAACATATTTTCAGAAGGTACTGAATATGTGTAATCGGTTCCGTAGCTTCGTAACTAGTATTCGGCGAGAATATGAGAAGAAGAAAGCCCAGGGGCGCGGTGATCGGAATGACTATGGGCCTGGAACTGCTAATGAGATGGAAGCGCTCGTAGACCTTTCCAAACCGATTGGCAGGTAGAACTCGGGGCTGCCTGGTAGGTTTGACTTCAACAGCGGATATTTGTTGGGTTATATATTTTCGGTATGCGAAAGCACTCGGCGAACAGCAAAAGGGTTCAGTCACCTGGCATAGCCCCCGAATATTGGCCTACTGCTAGTACACGATGTTGCGCGTGGAGTCCACGGTTACAGGCTTGACAGTAACAGAACTACTAAGAAATAGTGGTAAACTGCCTTGAATACTTGAGCTAATGCGTCTTCCAGAGGTGCACTTTTATTTGGTCTTTGCCGAAATTAGGTGGTGTTGTATATTCCTATGAGTAGAGGAGCTGTGTCTCCTGCCTGTTGGTAATAAATGCCAGAGAGTTTGGATTTTCCAGATCATGAAATATATACCGTAAGCACAGTGCGGGTCTCTCATTTGCCGTGCATCTTCCTCTCCGGCGGAAGCATCAGGCTGAAACAGATGCATGCCCCTTCAGTTGCTTTAGAGTTGGTGGCTGTTGATTTAGACTCACTGTCACAACAACAGCTCCCACCAGTCCATTCTATCTCCCTATAGCACGTTCGCAATCACACATTTCATAATCTTGGAATTAGCCTTTAATTGAGCTAATTAGGTGCCAGATCTGATCACACAGCAGTCCAATAGCATCAGTCTCTTTTTCCGAGCAGTTTTAAATTTCTTCTAGCGCCTGTTTAGGTCGACTTGATAAGTAGGTGCACCATAGCTTCCAGCAAGGAACACGTTACCGAAGCAGTGATAGACAAACTTTCGACGTCAAACAAAGCCACGTGGCCTCGAACACACTGGCTGCGACAACCTGGAGTTCCAGCAAGGAAAGGCCAATCATCGTCTGATACCATACGAGTCTAGTTCGTTTTTCTGAGTCTGGCTGGGGACGGGAAGAGCAGGTGGGGAGGACCATCGCCGCCATGTGAGGAATCACATCCCAGATGTTTCATCGGAACGGATATGGAAAATATCTAAGTCCCCCCACCCCTGATATTCGGCATTTGTCAGTCTCATCCTACTCAGCCGACATCATATCGACCAATTGGAGCGACGATCATGCAAGGACCCCTCCACTGTCCAACATGAATCCTTGCCGCGTGGCACCCGGGGCTTCAAGTGTGTGGAACAGCATCTCTAACCACACAAGGAATTAAGGTTGGTAATGGTCGAATAAGAAGAATGAATAGAATGCCCAAGGCTTTACCTGTCCACTCTTGTCCGTGTGTAGTGCAGGATCAAAGACCCGCGTCTATGCAGGTGAAACCTCGGGCTGAACCCCTGCGTCTGAACAGCTTGACCTCAAGTTCATCCTGTCATTTTGCCTGTATTCGTACAGACGCCCTTCCATGTTGCCCGACCCATGAATTTGGAATAACCTGCTCAATTTTTGTTGAGGTGTGCCTTGTCAGCTTGTAGGGCGTTTTCGATGCCCTCAGCATTCGGGTATCTCTTCCTTCGTACCTTACTAGATGTGTCTTCTTATTCTATAATAAGATAATAAAAATAAATCAACATCGATATTACTGGAACTGAATATCATTGTCAAAATGGAGAGGCTAAAGGGCTGTTATCACCTGTCAAAGTGTAGCCACGAAAATGCTTGCAGAGGAAAAGCTCCATAACATTGCTTATACTGGTGGATCCCGCTGCTTTTCTAATTCTGAAACAAAATGACGTTGCAGCATATGCGCATCGCGTCTGTCCCTCCTGCTGAAAAGTCTAGAGCATCCCTCAACTAGACAGCAGTAAGATCGGGGAGCTATATGCATCGACTCGACATGACGAGAGAGGTCTGCCTTCCTATTGAATGGTTTTTTGTAGGTACATCCCTCCCACTTGCACACAAGATGGGCATTTCGAGCTGTTGAACTATGAGGGAGATCAAATTAGCGTGATTAGTTTCTCGAGCCAGGGGAACTTACAGGCTAACCGTAGTCTGGCTGGCCTCGCCCCGGCGCACGGACTGGAGAGGATGGCTTTGATTTATGGATGGTGGAATTGCGTCTCCCTGCATGCTGTGCTCAATGATATAGCCTTGCGATTGGCTCGTCTCCACGAAAAGTTGATTGTCTTGTAGTTGTGCTGCCTCTGGCCCTGGATTGACGGGAAGGACAGCTGGCCCATAAGCTGGTTGAGGCATTGTAGACAACGGGAAATGCCAATCAAATTGCGAAGTTGTATCAAGAGGAACGTTTTGCGGCGAAGATGTAGTAGCTATCCAATCAGTCGTAAAGGCCAGGGGTTCCCCCTCAACAGGGGAATGGAGACTAAAGTTGTTGCTCTGACTGGAAGAGCTTGAAACACTATTAACATTGAAAGAATATGCATCATCTGGCGAGTTTCTTCTGAAGAAAGGTATAGGGCTGTACATCCTGACGGTTGGGAACGGAAACAAGGAGTATAGTCCATTCAAGGTACAAGTAGAATTGATGGCCTGGAGGGAGATCTAAATCACTGAGTACTGAAGAGAGTTGAACGAGCTTTTTAAATAATTTATGTAGATGGAGTAGCTTGAGCCTCGAGGTCTGGATGAAAAATAACAACTGATCGCCAGAGCCACCAGGCAAAAGACCATAAACGGACTACTAGCCCCAATTAGACTAGTATATGTATTACATGTTTCTCGCGTTCTTCTAGTCCTTCTAGCGCCTTCCTACTTCCTGGACCTGTCACTTTCCTCTCGAAGTTAGGGAAGCTATCTACTACATGAGTGGAACAGTTTCCCGACAGTGTGGTAAGTTTACCGCCATCTTTACAAGGTTATCTCCTCTTTGTTTCAGAATCCTCAAGAAAAACTACGTCTTTGGCCGGTTCTCCACATTACCTAGGTAGCCTGGGTTCGCCGGAAACCTGGAGTGGCTGACAAGTTAGACTCATGCAGCAGACAGGGCAAAAACAATTAAACAACAGCATCCTTCTCCCCTAATTTCTGCTGTTCTTCTGCCCTTTTGCCTTTTTGTTGTTCCTTTTTCGCTTTTGCTCTTTGTGCTATTGCCTATTTTTAGTACCATGAGTGGTTTAACCATGTGCTCGCTCCTGCAATAAGAAACTATCTGGGAAAGGATCACCAGCACCAAACAAATGAGCAAACAGTCTCTACTTACCCTGTAGGGCTTGATTGTTTTCCCATCACCTCTGAATCTAGGCACACCCAGAAATTCATATATGCCATCCTTTTAGGCTTTATGGTTTTACTCACCCACGCGCTGCTATGGCTTTATTGAGTAATGAAACCCTCTTGAATATAGTTAGCCTACAGTCACAAGAAAATCAGATTCAGGCCAACAATGGACGCAGCCTAGTTTGGCTCGAGCCCTTACCTGTCCAAGCTTGAAATGCCTATCTGTATCTACTCTCTTGGCATCAACCTTCCACCAAACCCTCCCTCTCCTTATATTCATTCAGCAATCTGGATTCTCCAGATTTTCACTCTTACGTGACTATTTGCAGCTTGATGCAAGAAACTCAGCATGGATTTGGGCCCGTATCTCGCGTGTGATGGTGTGAACTATCAATGTACTATCTATGAATGATTCTTCTGCTCTAAATCTGCACTTTACACCTATTAAAGGCAGATATCATGACATCAATGGTGTGAAAGGTGTTGCTAGGTTTTGTTTTGACTTAGAAGAAATATACACATATTAAATTATCTAGCAGACATAATATCAGTATAATATGTCCTTAACTCTAAGTCAATGCTACTAGTGAGGAGCTCTAAGACCACATTGTGAAGCCTTATTACTTTTGTCTAGAGTGTAATATCCATTATGATTCTGTTAAGTGACTATAGGAATATAATATTAAGCAGCACCACCTTTACATTCAATATGGTAATGTCACACCTCGGGATCTGTCTCTGCTATTCTCTACTAGTCAACTACTTTGGGAACAGGCAATATAGTCCCTGGACTATATCTAATACTTGCCTAAGGTCTACTGACCAGGTAGCTGTGATGATATAATGATATAATATCCTCTTAGGGTTAAGGATAATCTAAAGGTAATATAGGAATAATAAGAGTAGATAGAAGCAAGGCATTCTATATATATATATAATAGTAGGAGAGTAACTAATAAATTAGACTAATAAACTTATACTTAATAAATAACTTATATTAGATATAAGAAACTAAACTAAGAATACTAGATATAACATGAATAAGTGTCCTTATATATCTATAGTTCCACCTACTAGTATATTTATTGGTATATAATGTGGAAAGTGAGAAGCTGCTATCCATTATCTCCGCCCAGGGCACGCCTATCTCTCAGAGCACCCATACAGATAGAGACATTTTCTTGAGAGAGTCTCAGGTGGGACGCAGCGCATTGTTGGTCTGTGTAATGTAGTGACATCGATTGGTCAAATCCATTATGAGGCATTTAAAATGAGCCATTTAGCGTACGCACTTCGGGTTCTTACGGCCGTAAGAAGTCACGGGTTGCCCTCTGCGAGCAATTTAAGCAGCGACATTGGCACATCTGATGACTCTATTACTCGACCGCTATTTGAACGAAAACTACCCATCCATAATACGGACACTACATAATGACGGACGCGCACAGGATAGCTACCTGGTACGATCAGAATGCAGCGCTGGAGCATGAACGCCTCACTAGTTGCCGACTTGAGTTCTCAATTTCTTGGAGAATTATCACTCAGTATCTGGATCAACTGGGTAGGGACAGAGCACTAGAAATCCTGGATCTTGGTGGCGGAACTGGTCGATATGGTTAGTCGCATTGAATTCCTTCCCCAGCAGAGTGATTTCCAGAGAACTCGAACTCATACCTTACAGCTTTGCCACTAGCCAGGCTAGGCCACTCGGTCACACTCGTGGATATTTCGGACCGGGAGCTCAAGATAGCCCACAGTACGGCTGAAGAAGCGCAAGTCAAACTGACTTCTATTGTCAAAGCCGACGCGAGAGACATCCGGTCCAATCCTGTCATCTTCCAGGAACAAAAATACGACCTGGTATTATGCCAAGGTCCGCTTTATCATCTTCTTGAGGAAAATGAGCGCCGGGCCGTTCTGTCAGCATGTGCTGCAGCTCTGAAACCTAGTGGGATTATTCTAGCTGCATTTATGCTCCAATATGCTCACTTGCGAGATCTTGCACAGCGAGACCCTATGCGTCTCGTAAGGGAATATGATTCCTTTTACGCAAACTATCTTGCTGAGGGAACATATACTCGAAATCAGCTTATATCCTCCTACCACTCAGATCCGGAAAAAGTGAGGGCCTTATTCATGACAATCCCCGAGCTCGAGCTGGAGAGATTAGTGTCTTGTGAAGGTTTCCTAGGAGGTGGATTAGCTTCCAAAATTAGTGAACTGCCGCATGACGCTTACGAGCGGTGGGTAGATGTTGTGCTTCGTTTCGCCGAGGACCAGAATATTCTGGGAAATGCAGACCATTTGTTGGCAGTTGCTAGACGGAAGATTTGATGTGTGCTGTTGTTTATGCTGGTTTGGTATATATTATGCCACAGAACATCCATTTCTCCATTCAAGTAAATAGCATAAGCAAGAATGTTAAGTATATTATTGATAATGACCACAGATAAACCTTTCGCTTACATTTTTCGGGAAGAGCAGCGAACAGTAGTGTGTCGATTAGAAGGCAATTCCTCTTCCGTTGTATGGATGGATGCGTGGATGAATCCATACACCGACCTCTTGCCTGCTAGTTTGATGGAGGTACAAAAGTGATTACATATCTCTACCTATGCCAATCGGCCCAGCTATTTGTAGATCTAGCAGCTGCCACCACTTTATATCTACATATCACGCGCTAAGATATGCCACGGCGGAGTGGGCTCTCGTGGGCCAGTCTTAGAATTGCCAGTCGGTATGATCCAAATGAACCAGGCTGTGGCGGATCCCAGGATCTTAGGATCTTTGATCAAGTCCAAGATATCACCACTCAAAGCCATCGCAATCTTGGTCTCATGATATCCTCGGGCCAGACACGTCGCCCGGATCTCCGCCGCCAGAGCAGCGGTATTTAACGCTCCAGCATTGGTGACCATTTTGGTGTCGCGTTCGACGATGGGATCTATGAAATCGCTCGGCTGTAGGAGAACCCGGCCTCGTAGCCGAGCGAAGCATCCCCGGCCTTGGCGATGGCATTCCAGGCAATGTTCATTTTAAATATCCAGTCGCCTACGATCACGTCGGCATTGCCGGCCACACTGGTTGATAGGCAGTTCAATTGCATTGTTGCACCACGAAACAGCAGCCTTTGCAGACCTCACTGGTCCACTCCCAGGGTCAACCAGTGAATCAACATGATGTCTGGTTGTAGTTGGACAACTCGAAACCTGAAAGGGGCGGGTGGTTCCTGTCAGACAAGCTTTGCAAACATCATAGTTCTGCTCTAAAAATATCGTAAGATAGGAATCCACAGTATACCCTTCTCTCATGTTCACTAACTGTCTGACTTGCAACAACTTATTCTAGGTTGGCTTCCAGACCAAGTCTTCAGACCTGTTCAGGAACAATAGATGAGCTTGTACCTGCTCCAGTAAGGTGCTCTCTTAGATCCTAACACCCTGTAGTACAGTACCAAGGTAAATATTCCGAACAAAATGTAAAAGGTCACTTACAATGTGGGGTAGGATGAATGTTGTTAGATAGCACAGAATAAGCAATCATATTATGATACATGCAGTATAAGAACAGGCAGAATGGTGTGTACTATATCTTACTCCTTACCCTGTCCATGTAAAGTATAACAAAACAGACAGTAGTGCTCCCTTAAAGCCAAAGAAAGTAGATTAGATCTAGTAATTTGGATCCTGAACAGAATCATATATCTGCCCATATATATTCAGATAAACTTACACCTCCGTGTCCCTATACGGACTAGTTCAATGTAAGACCAACCCATCAGGCTGAAAGACCACTATCACTCCTCTTATATCCAGCCATTCAACTCGTGTAGCTACTAGCTATATTAATAATGTACTAGCCAGCCCCTCACAAGTGGCATCCTAGTTATTCCATGCCGAGTATCTCAGCTGGTAAGCCGTAAGCCTACATTTAAAAAGATCATAAACTCGCAGATTCACCCTCATAATTAGTCTGCCAGTCATCATCATCACCACCTCTCATCATGAGTAACATTTGGGACATGATTCGCGTCGTTGTATTCGGATCGAACAACGACGCGTCTCGCGATAGTGCTCCTGCCTTTAACCCGGCGCAAGATATCCCGTCGATGGCAGGCAAGGTCGTCTTCATCACGGGCGCCGCGGGCGACCTCGGCCGACAAACGGCCATAGAGCTGGCTCGTTATGGCCGGCCTAGCCGCATATACATCGCAGATCTGCCCCGCAACGACGACGCCAAACAAGCTCTGATCCGCCGGATTCATGACGAGGCTTACGGGGACTCCATATCCCCCACCTCGGAAACGGCCGTCGTAACGTCGCCGACCGAGGTCCGATTTCTCGATCTGGACCTTGCGTCTTTCGATAGCGTCCGAAAATGCGCCCAGCAGTTTGCTGCTCAAGAACAACTTCTGGACATTCTCATTTTGAATGCAGGTATCATCCGTGTCCCTCCGGCAACAACCCCGGAGGGCTACGAGATCCATTTTGGAGTCAACTATCTCGGCCATGCCCTCTTGGCGCGACTGCTAATGCCGATGCTGCTTCGCACAACGCAGCGACAGCCCGGCGCCGACGCACGTGTCGTTGTTGTGTCAAGCGAGGGGCACGTTTCAGCGCCTAAACAAGGCGTCGATTTCGATCTTGTAAAGACCAACTGTTCGAATCTGGTCAGTCTCTGGTTTCTCTCTTCATAGCGTGGCTAACTTACATTGTATTAGCCATATCCAAAGCGCTACGGCCAGAGCAAAGCAGCCCTCATTGGCCTGATGCAAGGACTCAGCCGCGACTATCCACAAGTCAAATCAGTCGCTGTACATCCAGGGAGAATTCTTACGGGCATGGCTACCTCATTGTGGAAAGAAAGTACCCTTGCACGCTTAACTAAGCCTATTGCGCCGTTCTTCTGTGCGCCTGTGACTACCGGGATCAGAAATCATCTATGGGCGGCCACGAGCTCAGAGGTGGTAAGCGGCACGTATTATGAACCTGTGGGAGTGCCTGGAACGTTATCGCCCGCCGTACAGGACCCGACTTTTGCGAAAAGGCTTAAGGAGTGGACTGATAATGCCCTTGAAGGAATCAAATCACTTGAGTAGAAAGAAGATGTATGTATGATCTGTTTACCTCTACGCAACCATCCTACAACGTTGTTCAGGAGATACACGAATTCCAAATCAATTTGACACCACCATAACATATCGTACATCATATCTTGTCATTAATCATCTAATCATCTCGCGAGCGCAAAATAGCGGGCTCCAAACATGAAGTCACATCTAGTGACTCGCCCCGAAAGGAACACGCGATATGCGTCACAACCCGTCGAGAGTCCGTCCAACCCTCACTCAGCATATTCAACACCCTCCAGAACCCATCAGCAAACTGCGCCTGTCCTCTCTTCTTCAGAAACCTCTCCAATCCAACAGCCACATCTTCATCCGCCGGTCCATACCGAACAACCGGGATGTAGAGGGTAACCTCGGGCACTTCCGCGCCGGGGACAATCTCAAAACAGTACTTCAGCCCCTGCTCTTCATCGCCCTGCGCATGGGCATTCCACACGGGCAGCTCATCGCCCCACGAGAACATCCTATCTCGATGCTTCGGCCGCAAGATCAAACACAGAAGCTCCCACAGCTCCATGATCGCCATATCCATCGCGTGCACGCGTCCGCCGAGCGTCATGACCGCGATAATACTCTCAAAGTTCGTAACTGGCGTGCTGGCATGCAGATACAGTGATGCCAGCGCTGGCTCGACACAGTCCACGCCCAGCATTTCGGGGTTGAGCGTCACGCCCACCGGATGATTATCCACAAAGGCCACAACCTCCTCGAAAGCCGGGAGGGGGTTAGTCCCCGATAGAGGCCGAATGGCATCAGTGAAGATGGCCAGGGAAGGTTTGCTCTCGTGTGCTTGCGCTGGAGGATAGAAGTAGACCTTTGGGATGACGCCAGTGTCGGTAAACTCGAACGAGAGAGGCATCCATGGCCGGGTGGTGTCCTTGTCAGTGCGTAGGAACGTCCGGTGGTGGCTGGAGTGGTCCGCATGATGGTCGATCTGAAACGCAGCCAGGAAATGGCGGTACCAAGTAAGGTCAACCGGGGGAAGTTGGGCTGCTAGTTGCTCCACGATATTCTGCGTGGCTTGGAGGTGGTGCCGGGTTATACTACTGGACCCCTTGGCATGCTCGCCAGGCGCTTCCACGGTGAGGGTGAGGATCGGATGGTCATAGTCGTCTGTGTTGATTTTCCAGCTGTACTGCACGGCTGGTCTGTTCTGTGCCGCTGGAGGGAATCGGCCCATGTCCGGGAGCACGACGGAGTGCAGCAGCAGGAGGATCTCCGTCTGCGCCGCCACGCTGTATCCCGCTTCATCGGCGAGAATGGCCAGTTGTGGACCGATGCAGTCCCACCATGCGCGGATGTCGTCGTTGGCGCCGATCAGCCATGTGGATGTGAGATCCCACGAGGGAGTCCGGATGGTTCGCCGTGGGTTGGCTGGAATGCCGGAGATATCCCGCAGGGGTGCTTTCCCTTTGAGCTCCGAGTGCTCGGGGATGGTTTCAGGAATTGATGGTATAGTCATCCTTATCTTCATTTTGATTGCGTTAGCTTCATGATGTCCAAGACGTCGTTCGTCGGGTACTTTATACCCCTGTTGATAAGGCTCCGGGAGTGGTTTCCGCATGCAACTATCCACGCCCAATGATGTATGTGTACCTGACGAGGGCGTGCATATTTGCAGATAACCTACTGCGGATAACACAGCCAGACAATGATCCAGCCGACGTCATTTTCCAGAAGCATAACAAGACCCACGTCACGTCACCAGATCTGAAACTATCCCCATATATGCTTCATATCGAACCACTCCACCGGAGCGGATGACGCATTTGGCAGACTCCATCATCTCAACAGCTCTATTTGACGGCACATACGTCATTTGCTGTTAGAAGCGAGGAGGAATGTGATAAGACCCTTAACGATTGTGTCGCTTACCGAATGCGGCTACGCCACGTTGTTGTCAGCATTCCAGTCAGGACAGCCCCATTGAGGAATGCGGAATGACATCAATTTTTTTGCTTTGACATCGAAGATAAACATCCTGTGGATATGTCGTTGGAACGCGCAATGCCAGCTGCTGTCTCCGTCCTCGTCGCAGTACTCTGAGTCTTCAGACAACAGACCTTCGACCGAATGTTCTACAGAAGGCTAGGACATAATAGAGGGCACATTGTTGCATTGAATCGTTTGCGAACATTCTTCAGATTATTTACTCTATGTCCAGAGGGCCACAGACACAAAAGTTCGGCAGTTAAACAACCTATGTAGCTGTTCAGCTCAATTCGGTGACGATAATCAGTCTAGGGGCTAGAAAGCCAGGTTACTCTAGTAGTACAAAATAGTCTATAACCAAGAGTTTATACACAAATCCCCACAAATCAAGTAGGCATCCTTGATCGCGACAACCTAAGCCCACGCATTCTTGTAAAACAGATTCGACCTGCGATCACCCGCAACCCCCGACGCAAATCCCAAGAACAACCTCACCTCCCCAGCAGCAGTCTTATAAATCGCCAATCCCTCCGGCTCTCTATACTCCAGCGTCGACCCGGCCTTGGTGAGCGTCGGCCCCTGCACCACTTTGCCCGTGTTCATATCAACACTGGTAACCTCGGAATTGACCTTCCCCTCGCTAGCCGCGTACGCAGTCCCAGTCAACAGGTACAGATACTGACCGTACGCCGCATAACCTTGAAAGACCGACGACAGCGCCTTCAACGCCGGCTGCTGAAAATTCGCCAGCGGCGCGGAGAAATCCCCCCTCGTCGCGGCAGCGAGGTCATACACGGCGATATGCCTCGCCCCGCTGAGGTTATACCGGACGATCAACCGGTTGTAGACCGGGTCAATGGCGCAGGTATGCTCTGTTGCGTCTGCGACGGGCTTGAATTTAGCCAGGCCAGCGGAGGAGCTGGTCAGCGTGGTGCCAGAGGCGAACTTGAAGCGGGCGAGTCTCTTGCCGTAGCCGTTGGCGTTGGCTTCGACCTCCGTCCAGAGGTAGGTTGCGGACCCGGCGGGCTGTGCGCCGAAGGAAACGCCGTGGCCAAAGTCCTTTAGGTACATGTGGCCGACGTAGTTGCCGTCAAAGTCGAGCTGGGTGATTGTCAGGTCGCCTGCTGTTTCGGACGATCCGTCGCGGCGCTGTGCGACGAAAAGGCGGCGGTTGACGTTGTCAAAGGCGAATCCTTGCTGGACTGTGTCATCGCGGAGGGTCTTGTGGCGGTAGAGATCGTATGAGGGAGCGGACAGATCGAAGCGTTTGGATGAGGGAATGCTGGCGTTGACTGTCGCGATGCCAAAAGTGATCCAAAGCAATGCGGCCAGAAGGCTGCCGAGTTTGATGAGTGCAGTCATTTTGTACGATTGATGATCAGCTTGTCCAGGGGAAAGAACGGCACATTATATAACTTCTCCTTAAATGAGGATTGATTTTGCTGAACCGTAGTCTATTGACGAATACGAATAACACGAGAATGCGGGCCGATCTGCATCGTTTAGGGGAGGATACGATGTGGATAGCCAGTTTAATGGCCCACTTGACTTGGCACAACTATTTTCGCGCTTGAAATAGAAAAGGATCTCCTCTGTAATTCAAGCCTTTTGAGGAATTAGTCGGGCTCTGACAGACAGCAAAGCGGCATAATATAGAGCTCTATGAACCAGTCCAATGAGGGCTAGGCTGCGATGCAACTCCAACAAGCGATCTTATTCAGGCATCTGAGCCTATCCCGATTAAACAGTCGTGTGGAAATGAGATTCAAGACTTCTGGCAGTTACTATCTTGACTGAGCATACCTCGCATGTCCGCTATGATCCTTATGTATCAGAAAGTGCCTGGAAGCAAGACTGTATATCCCTCTGAATAAACAGTGTAGCCTTTCGGTGTGCTCTTTGAAAACTAGGTCATGATCCAGTTGACCCAGATATATAAAATTGTGGTATCCATCTGCTTGTGTATGCTGCGGCGGTGTATACATATCTTTGTGAATACATCTCCAGGATGTAGTACGATAAACACCATTGACTGCAGACCTCGGGGATCAACACACCGAAATGCAAGACAAGCATAATTTCTCCACCCGTTACAACTCTCGAGGCTTTACCCCGCAGCGTTCAAGCTTAATGCCCTTGGCATGAACTATATAGACCTCGAGATTCTGAATGTCAGTGCCAGCACCACTGCACAATGCTTTTGTTGCTCTTTTTCCACGCGTTAGGGCTTGTGGCCGCCTTTGCATGTCACACAGACGAAGACTGTAGTTTGACAGGCGTCTGTTCCCAAACCCACCAATGCATGTGTGACCCTGGCTGGCGCGCTGCCGACTGCAGCGAGCTAGATCTGCAACCTGTCGACCGAAACACTGGCTACAATCATACCAACATCACCCTGCCGGACTTCTACCGCGACGGCGCAGGCAATTCCTCATGGGGCGGACACATCATCCACGACCGACATGACCCCACGCTCTTCCATCTGATCATCTCCCAGATAGACCGAGGCTGTGGACTCTCAGGCTGGCGCCCATTCAGCACCATCATCCGCGCAGAGTCGCGTACCGGCCCACGAGGACCATACACCTTCGCCCAGGAGCTCTTCGGCACATTCCACCACAACCCAACCGTAACCTGGAGCCCAGCGGACAAACTATACCTGATGCACTTCATCGGACTGGACTGGGAGCCCCCGACAACCTGCCGCTCGATCAAACGCAACAACACGATTTCAGTCTCGACCTCACCGGACCTCCACGTCTGGAGCGAACCCATCGAACTCTTGGTCAACGTCACCAATCCCGCCGCCTGGCCGCTCTGGTCCCCACACCACCACACAAGAGAGATTCTCCTCGCCACGGAAAAGAACAACATCTACACCGCCACCAGCTACAAGGGTCCGTATTCCCTGCGTGTCGAGCCGGGGTTCACTGATATCGACACCTCCCTGCGTAGCGAGGACCCCTTCCTCTGGCGTGACAAGCGCGGACACTGGCATTTCCTCGTGCATCATATGGTGGATATTGCTTTAGGGCAAAAGGGGCCGCGGGTGGGTGCGCATGTGTTTGCAAGGGACTGGCGCGGTCCGTGGCATTATAATAACATCACGCTGGCGTATAATACCACGGTGCAGTTTACCGATGGGAGCAGGGTGGATTACTATCGGAGGGAACGGCCGAAGCTGTTCTTTAGTGAGGATGGGGAGATGACACCGTTGTATTTGGTAAACGGGGTGCAGGAGTTTGGAAGCAAGGCGAGTTATACATTGATTCAGCCGATTGGGAGGAAGTGGAGGGAGTATGAGATGCAGTACGGTCATGTTAAAGCAAATGCATAATAGTGATTATAGTTGATCTTCAACCTATTGAACAAGATTAATTCCAAGCAGTGGTCGCTCCAATTGCCTCCCCAGACTTTGGCAGCAAGAAATCACTGGCCTTGATCCGCCCATCTGCCTGTCTGGCACCCTGCACCAAACTCACATCCACACTCTTGAAGCTACTATTCGACCACGATGCACTTCCATCCCACGAGTTTCCCGAAGAAATCTGCTTGGAGCTCAGAGCAGTGGCGCTCTCACCATTGACCGCCGCAACGTTCCCCTTGAGCGTCGCCACCGCCGTATTGAATTTGAAGCCCACCTTGGCATTATTCCACGCCGTGTTGCGGCTGAGCGTGAAATCACCCGTCTGGGAGTTATCCGTGAAGCCATCCTTGACGTTCCCAAAGGCAATGCAGTTGGTAATGACATGGTTTGCGGGACCTTTATCCGCTGCGTCGCCGCCGCCGAGCTTGAACCCGTTGCCGTCGCCTTCGAAGGGTGAGAAGCCCCATCTACATTGTCAGCTGCATTAACCAGATAAAGACGTGGAAGCGTACCGATTGTATCCATTCCCCCAGGAAATAGTATCCTGGATCGTCACGGCAGACTTGAACTCCCACAAATCCAAACCGTCGTCGACGTTGTTCCACAGCCTCGCTCCCTTGAGGAGGTTACCCTCGCCTGAGCCTTCCTTGCAGGCGAAGCCGTCGGCGCTCTCGCCGTTCTTGCGGGGGTCCCTGTTACCGTAGGAGTCGAGGTAGAGGACTTTGTTGTTGGAGGACGAGCCTTGCAGCTGGAAGCCTAGTCCCTGGTCAACATGCGATAAGTCACCAGGCAGAGGCAAGTACCAGTCTCGTAGTTATCCCTCGTGATGAGCCGCTCGTAGTGATTGTTCGACGCATCGCGCGCATACACGCCGTACGGGCCATGGATCAGCTCGAGGTCGTAGAACTGCCAGTAGTTCGCGTTTTGGATGTGGAGGATGCCGCGGTCTTCGTTCGCGAGGGAAGCGTCAAGGGGTGCGGGTGTTCTATTCTATCAGTAAGAGTTCAGTACTGATGGTAGAGAACCTACCCAGGTAGAGCTTCTCCATCGATGATGACCTTCTCGCCCTGGTAGGCGCGAAGGATGTATGGCTTGCTCGCTGTTCCGCTCTTGGTGATCTGGATGTTGCTGGTAGGCGAGTACGTTCCCCCGCGGAGGTAGATGGTATCACCTGGCTTTGCGAGGTTGACGGCGGATTGAATGGAGTTCAGGGGGGAGGTAATGCTCCCTGAGCCACTGCTGGACCCTTGGGGAGAGACGTAGATGGACGCGGTGAGCGCGGTGGGCAGAAGCCCGAGGAAGATTTGCAAGAACTTCATCTTGTGCTTGGTGCTCTCAATGCTTCTTCACGGCACGAAATACCTCAGTCACTCCCCAGTCTTTATATAGTATACTCGAGTTATACCCTATTGCTGGAAAAAAAGGACGCTCGCCGGGGCTCCGAGAGCTGCCAAGACTTCATCACAATATAAACCAATCTTCCGCTGCAGGGACTTTGCTTGGCGTTTCACATTTCCCAAGCGTGATTTGTGCAGAATCTGGGGATATTGTGTCATTGTCCACGTATAGATATGATCGTCGCTTTACAGGGAGGAACTGTCGGGTCAGATGCCGGCATGAAACCCGCTTAGCACTGTGTGCGGGCAATGTCCGTACCTAACTAGACAACTACTGACTCGCGGAATAATCCAATTGCTGACGATACTCGGCTTTTGCCATTGCATAGACCGAGATTGACACAGGACTTTACCTGCAGAGTCCAGTCAATGACTACCCTGCCTCTCCTTCAACGCCCACTCCAATAATTCCGGATACCATCGTCGGCCCACATCCTGATGACTCGTGATCCGATGGATCAGCGTTCCCTCACCGGTCTTCCCCTGAAACGCTTTATTAAACGTAGCCTCCGCATCCGACCGCACCTGCTGATCCTTGACCAGCTCCCTAATATGCGCTGGAATATCCAGGTGGATATCCTCTGCACACAGCTCCAGACTCATCCCCTGAAAGACCGGAAATGAGAATCTTGGCCCCAGTGGCTTTCCGTCTGCATCTACAAAATTCTCCGGCCGTAGATTGACTCGATGCGTCGTGGCCGTGCACACTCCCCCCGTGACTGCCTCCAGCGCTCGTCCTATATTCACCACCAGCGAGCCATCCAGCGGTGGCGCGGGGATCCAGTCTCCGGATTTGTTCTGTACTTCAAGCCCTGAGTGGGGAGTCGCCTGCAGTAGGAAGGTGAGGAATTCCGAGTCCTTGTGCGCGCCAACGCCTTGCGCCTGGGATGCGCTGCTTGGGGGGGGATACTTGATCAGTTTTAGTTTGTGCTGGGGAGGGTGGTCGAAGAAGGGGTATAGAGCGTCTGATGGGAGATCCAGCGCTTCCGCAATCAGGGACTTGAATGCCTCTGCCAGGGGACCTATTTCAGCCAGGTAGGCTTCGACGGCCTTCCGGAAGCCGGGGATAAAGGTTTCATCAGGCCACTGGTTTGGTCCCCGGATGTTCCTGTACAGAGGCTCATCTGGTCCGGGGGCTGGAAGCTCCGTGGCAAACTATACTATTGTTAGTCTACTGCATACCTTGGTTGTACTAGGCGGGCATTTACATCGAACTGCTCCCGGTAATCGGTTTTGGAGGCGGTGGTCTCCGCACCGAGACGGGAATAGCCCAAGAAGTGTCTGCTGTTGACCATTTCGATTTCGAGTTTCTTTTCTAACGGCAGATCAAAAATAGCCAGAGATTTTTCGATGAATGCCTGCTGGATTTGAGGCGCGATCGGGGCGTGGACGAGATAGAAGAACCCCACATTGACCACAGCATTGCGCAGCTCCGAGAGAAAACGCGGTTTTGTCTCCGGCGATGCACATAGCGAGAAGTCGAGAATAGGAATGGATGTAAATGGCTGTGCAGTTGATGAACCCATGGTGTGGTTTATGATATTGATGGATGATGATGTTGTTGCAAGAATTGATGCTCTGATGCTTGATGCCCCGCGATGGCGTGATCAGCATTAACTGATCTCCGCCCGATGCTTTTACTATCTCTATCCATGACTTTATACTAGCACGTATCTATCCTATGTATACCATGCCTCTATACCGAACACAGAACATTCAAAGAATCTGAATACCAGTCTGCCACCACTTCTCCCCTGTCCACACCCCAACATATCTTCTCGTTCCCACAAACCAGCCCTCTCCCTCAATGAAGCCCAATCCCCGAATAATACTGATCGGACATGCCTCATCATACAACCATGTCCCAGCGGCAGCCAGTTCATCGCAAAAAGGTCCGATAACAAGGTATAACCACGCATAGGTCGAGATGATGTTGAATCCCTTCCAGAAAATACTCCCTTCCGAAAATAATACCCCCCGTAACTTTCTCTGGCAAAGCATCCCCAGCGGCTGTAGAATAAAAAAGAGCAAGGCGCCAAAATGCACAGAGTCCGGGCGGACAAAATGCGAATGAACAGCGCAGAAATGAACCAGTCCGCTCAACAAAAACGCGACGGAATGCCTCAGAAACCTGGTCATATCTTGATTTTCGAAGTTGGGGACAACATGACTGGCTGTCTCCGAGAACGCATATCGGTAAGCCTGATGCCAACGTCTTCCCCACCAGCCTTCCAGACCATAGTCGAAGACTGGTTTGAAGTTCCAAAAGCTATTGAACAGAGGGGGATATAGCCATGGTGCGTCGAGGGGTATACGGCTCCATTTGACAAGACCCGGACAAACAGTGACAGCCAGACTGATGATGAGAGGCACTGTGGAGGCTATAAAGGCCATGCTCGTGCGGATCCAGATCACTGTTACGACTGCGCGGAAGAGCCGTAAGAGTGCCGGCGAAAAGTGGTATAGCCGGTCGAGTGGGTAGAGAGGAGCAGCATCGATGAGCCCCCAGAAGTACGGGTCCACCATGGTGAGGACTTTCAAGATATCCATCACCAGGTAGTACCGAGCTGTCCTCATGATAGAGGTCCGAAGAAGAGTTGACGATGGCGTCTCTTGAGGTAACTCCTTGCCATCTTTTGGTGACTGCTGGTCTTTGGACTTGACCTTTGGAAGCGGAGGTAGTCCAGGAATCCTCCAGTTCCAGCCTGCGCCACGTAGACTACCAAACATATCCAGAAGCCAGCATAGTCGGTGGGAAATCGAGTCTGGATAGCCTTGCCAATCGAGGGTCCCATCTGACGATCGCTCAATCCGGAAACACTCGTTCTGGACATCCTTGAAGAGGAGGAATAATGCATTCCAGATAACAACAAAGACATAGTAAAAGCCGATGACCGTGCCTCCGCCGGTGAGACATCGCGTGTGCAGCAGGTTTTTGATTGCAAGGGAGCATACGAGTCCGAATGCTGTCCATCTGATGGCGACCACCCGTCCCTGGCCTTTGTTGGGTATCAGCAGCACCAAAATGGGAATGATCAGCACGAGGAAATCATGCGGGAACAACCATGGGGAAATGACTCCTTGATCAATCAAGGAAAAGAACTCGGCTTCTTTCTGGCGAAGGAATTCCCTGTACGGGACTGCCGATATTGACATGGTTCATATGAGAAGAATGGAAAAGAGCATGATGAGGTTGAGTTGGAGGAGGATGGAAAATGTAAGGGATTTGGGCATCGTCATGGTAACAAACACATCCCACTGTCGATCTGTGGCGTGGGGCAGTTGTTTCTCTAGACAGGGGATGGACTAGAAGATCAGCGGCGGTAAACAAAGCTTATTATACACATTATTTTACTACTTAAGGTTATCTTGATGATATTAATAAAGCAATTAGATCATCTAGTAGATCGTTGATCTAGTGCTGGTGGAGTAAGTTGCAAAGAACCTTAGTCACTGACTGCATAATTAGACCCTTAATGCTTCCACACGGTAATTATCATAATACCAATGCCATATTGCAAGTATATAAAGTAAAGACTCCTGGCTGAAGGGCAAGTTTAAAATACAGCCGAATCCAGCTAAGGTCCTCTACCATCAAAATTAGCATCCTATGGCATTTAAAAGAGAATGGATCTTTTTCAAGGCATCATCTATAGTTAAATAGCTTAACTTAAGAGGGACTCCACAAACCCAAGTCATAGGTCCATCAGTGAAACCTAAGAGCATTCTTGTCAAATATTTGGAATATACAAACCCTATTATCTTATGAAATTTTCACTGCTGGGCCACATATGAAACAATTAAACTTGGAAGACAGATCGGGCGCACGTTGTATCTATATGCACGACATCACGATTGTGGTACCTGAGGCTATCGTCTCGTCATAGACTTTGTTGTCCTTCCAAATATAGTGACTCTTTTGCATGTAACGTAGTATCTGTGATGCCGATGTTTTACTGTTGGCCAGAATATGAATTATGATACGATGTTTCATCCGGAAGATACCCACTCCAAGTCGGGAAGGAGTACGGACACATGAAAAGCAACATTTAAAGAACTGTCGCCCACAACATGATGATCAGAATTCAACCAGCCGAATCCCACTCTAGCAATGGAAGGACAGAAGCACGGCCTCAACATGCCGGAGAATGGTGTCCCAAAGTCTCATCCTCTTATGTACAGACACTCCGACCCTGCACTCATGGACGCAGAGAGCGAAAGCAAGTATATCTCGCGGTTTCAGCCGCGGGTCAGCAAATATGTCGCGGTTTCTCACGACGCCTGCATAGAGTGCCACATTGACCTGTTCGGGACGGACGGGATCGGAAAAGTGGTTGGTGGGATGAATGCGCATACGGCTGACTTTACAGCACTCTGCGCTCCAGAGGCCTTACCCGAGAGAATCGGGCTTTGCTCTTACTTTATCGAGTATGCGTTTGTGCATGATGGTGAGTGTTTACCTCTTGTTGGAATGGATTGGTTATTGACACGGTATATTGCTAGACGTGTCCGTGGACGCGGTTCAAGATGGCCCTAGCTACCGCCTTTCCCAGGACAAGGATGGAATTCTACCAAAGGCATTAGGGTCAAAAAGGCTTGAAGACCTCCAGAATATCGCTGAAGGCGGACTGAAGAGGAAGCAGTCCAGAGCAAAGATCTGGTCGGTCTTGAACGAAATCGACCAAGACTACCTTGGTCGCTGCCAGAGGACCTTCAAGCAATGGTACCAGACTGGCCAACAGATAAGGGACAAAATGTTTGCAAGTCTGGAAGACTATTTGGCTGTTCGGGCCTTGGACTGCGGAGCTAAGTTCGTGATGTGTCCTCTTACACAATACACTCCCATCGCTGACAATAATAAGCTGGGTCGTTCGCATGATGGGCTGGGCCAGCGGGGTCGAACTCTCATCGGAAGAAGAGGTGGAAACCGGGCCGGTCACCTATTTGGCATTTGTGGTTCTTGGTGTGACCAACGATCTGTGGTCTTGGGAAAAAGAGAAGAGAGTGACGCGGCAGTCCGGGGATACTCTTCCTCTTATCAACGCCGTCCAGATGGTCATGCAGATGCAGGATACTGCTGAAGAGTCCGCAAAACAGATCGTCCGTGGCCTTATCCGCGAGCATGAGGAGCAATACTGTCTTCTCCGCGATGAATATCTACGGAGACCCAGTACCTCGCTTTCGGTAAAGAAATGGTTCCAAGTCCTCGAGTTGTCCATGGCAGGAAATGCACTGTGGAGCATCCATGCCCTTCGATATCACCTTGACGTCAAGAATCCATATATCTGCCCTCCTGAAGTTCCCTCCGTCTTCAAAAAACTGCAAGTAATGCGATCAAAACAAAGCAAAAAGAGGAAGGACGCCCGGTTAGGAGGTATGGAATCTATTCAATATCGCCGAATCAGACACTGATCAAGTGCGTGCAGGTGAAGGTGCAACAGATCCTGCATACAAGGTTCTTGAAGCATTGGACGAAACGGTCTGTCTTCCTCCCATTCCGAGAGGCCGCGCTGAAAACTGCAGGTTCTATGGAAACCGTACGAGTATATCACCTCTATGCCCTCCAAGGGTTTCCGGCATCACTTGATCGATGCTCTGCAGACTTGGTTCAATGTACCAGAGCACTCGTTGGCGCTGATTTCTGGCGTAGCATCCCTGCTCCATGAAGCCTCCTTGATGTGAGTTTCTAGAACGCGGTCACTGTCTTGTCTTTAGGTTAACCACGCGCAGGCTGGACGATATACAGGACGGCAGCCTTCTTCGGCGTGGGAGGCCAGCCGTCCATGAAATATTTGGTGTCGGCCAGACCATCAACTCTGCATGCTTCCACATCAATAATGCCCTGCGCCTTGTCCAACAGCTCTCGCCCTCTGCTGTGCTGATATTCTCCGGTCAGTCTTCTTCTGATCTTTAATCAACGACAGTATTGTACTGAACTCACGTAGAGCAAATGGCACATCTGTATACAGGCCAAGCCCATGATATCTCCTGGGCCAGCCACAGGATTATCCCTACCGAGGAGGACTATTTCAGGATGGTCGACGGCAGTATGTACCCCTGATCTGTGCTCCTCGATCTGGGCTCGTCGCCCTGGCTGACAGCGAATAGAAACAGGTGGTCTCTTTGTACTTCTCCTGCGCTTGATGCAGCAGGAAGCCACCCAAAACAGGTTAGACGTCCCTAACCATGCCAAAATCCATTAGATTGACGACCCAGGGACCTCGATATGCGACGCTTCATGAACCAGCTGGGACGGTACTTCCAAATCCGGGACGACTATCAGAACCTCGTATCCCAAGAGTATACGTCCCAACGCGGCTTCTGTCAGGACCTCGACGAAGGAAAGCCTTCGTTCCCGTTCATCCGCGCCTGTCATACTCTGGAGGATAGCACAGTGCTCACGGAATGGCTCAACATGCTACGTAGTGGAGGCGGGGTTTCGATAGAGGCGAAGCGATACATCCTAACTCAGATAGAAGAAAGCGGGAGTCTAGAGTATACGCGGGATGTCCTCAGTGCCCTCCTTGATGATCTAGAAGGTATGCTACGGGACATGGAATCCATGACTGGGCAGGAAAACTGGATTCTCCGATCTATGCTGGTGCAACTGCAGATCAAACAGACAAAGTCAGTGCGGAAGGAGAGTACGGTTGCTGAAGTGCTGCGCGTTTGGGGCGGATATCGTGAGACGGCTTGGAGGTCGATGAATTGAAAATCCGTCTGGCCGAGTACACGGTCATCGAGGGCCTTGAGACAGCCATCCCAGGAGGCATTCTCTGTGGCTATCCTGCTTCCCCCTTGAAGTAATGGCAAGCATATTCTGGAAAACTGCACAGCCCGACTCCGTTTGACTGCTAAAAGCCACGTTATTTCGTAACTGGTCTGCAGGAAACAATCTCCTCAGCCCAAATGACATGCGTCTTCTATAGCCCTTTACGCAACGCTTGCTTCCTCTATTCCTGGATTGAGACGACATTGTCTAGGTCGTCTTGACTTTTGCAGCCTCCCCAGGTACGAGCACGATACGAATTAATCATCGGACCATCTTTCTCGCATCTCGGGGGTGATGCTTGCAGCTGTATGGGCAAACTCGGCATTTAGCCAGGGATCCCAGTCCCAATCAATCCATTCAAGAAATGCATATTCTTTGCCCTTGCTTTTCTTCCACCGAAGAAGGGGTGAAATGTACTCTCCCAAAAAATTGTTCAATTCTAACGCAATGGGATCATCTCGCCTACGGTTGAAAAGAGCATCCCCAAAATCAATGAACACGACACGGAGTTGGTCGCTCTCTGGTGAACTTATGATGACGTTTCGCGGCTCGAGATCGATGAGCCAAACGTCCCTTTCATAGATTCGGCTTTCGAGGTCCACAATGGTCTTCAGAATACTTTGGCGAGCTGACTGGGAGAAATTTCTCGGCTCAGAATCTGCCATAGTGATTCCTTGGATATGCTCGACCAGAATCATTCGAACTGTCCGTGTGTGGACTGAATCGACTGATAAACTTAAAGAGTAGGACCCATAGTATCTCGGGATCCATTGACCTTGAAACTCGTTGAGAGACATATATGCATTGGCCTCATGAGTGTAGGATCTATCCATGCAAAGGAATGGGTTGAGGTACCCCTCGCTATCGTTGAAGTAAAGAGGGTCGTATACTTTTGCCACCAGTCGTGTGCCTTTCGGAGGAAGCATCTGGGATTCTGACTCGCAGTCCAGTAAGCGGATCGTGAATACCTGAGAATTGTGACCGTCGCCTCCTTTCAAGACGTCGATGGCCTCTAGGCCGACAGTACCGTTTCCTTCTTGGCCAGGCAAGGGGGGGTGCTTAAGACATCGGTCAATTGGACTCAGTTGCCTTCTTTCCTTCCTTTCTCCTTTACTATTGATGCAGCAATCTTGCACCACGGGTGTTGGGGCTGAAACAATGTGAGATTTGATGGTGAATCTCCACCCGGGAGTATATGGCACCGGAGGCTTGGGTAGCTCTGTTGACGGAAGCCCCAATATGGGCGAGGGTGGTTCAAATTTAAAGAAAGCCATCACAGGTAGTCAGTGTGACTCAGTCACCTAGCTGAGTATTTTCTGTGATGAGGAAGACCTCTGCATTCCGATTTCAGTGCTGGAGGATGTTTTGAGAGGGAAAGAGAGCCCCCTGGATATCCGGCATATTATTATCCCGTCTGCGAAGGGCGTCGCCTCATAGGGCGGTTCAATACAGTGACTTGCACTGTATCCCCCGCATATATTCTTGCTGGAGCGCATACTCAATATGGGAGGAAGGCTGTAGGCTCTTTCTTGCACTAGATAACAAAAAAATTAGTTTGAGGTATCGTTGAGTATAATCAATCGTAAGACGGGTTAAGTTTATATCGCAATTCTAGCTGAGACAGTACCGCCTCTATTGATTATAAATTTCTAGTGCTAGTATAGTAAGGAAGACTTCACGATACTCTTCCAGTCGCATACCCGCGATGTTGAGCACCCATACGGCAACCAAATGGCTCTGGATGTCTACCTAATTATCTGTAGTCTGCACATATCCCCTCACTCTAGCCAGGGTGGATATAACTATCATCTGCCTAAACTGTGATAAACGTGGCCAGTCCGACAACAAACCCTCCCACGAGCCAGTTCAACTCTCCCCTGTAAGCAGCAGAAGTAGACTTACTCCCCAAAACCTGGCTCGGCTCATAAGTCGGAGGCGTCCTGCTATCCACCGTCCCATTCCAGCAATATTCCTTGAAGCAACTGTTACACACCTCGGGCATGGACGTGTTAGTCCGGTACATCGACCGCTGCAAAATAGCACACCCCACGCAGCTCGGCCAGGATTTGTCAACCGTTGCATTCCCCCGTGTCACCACGTTATACCCATTCATGATAATCTCATCGCGCTCCGAATCAGAATACGACAGCTGAAAGGTGGAGGTATTGCTGTTCGCGCTGTACGGCGCATTCGGCAGGTAGACCACCAAGGGCGCGGGCGCGGACAGATTCGCGGGATCGCAGCCGAAGAAGGTCGGTCTGGTATTCAGGCCTAGGTTGACAAAGGTGTTCACGTCCGGCACAGCGGGGAAGACCGTCCCGTTGCCAATTCCCGAGCTGTTCAAGCTTCGCTCGTAGGTGGCAACTAACGAGGACCCATTTGGCCAGCTGTAGACCGTGTCGGCCGACGAGTCAACCGCGAAGATCACGTCGACGTTGCGGACTGGCTGGATGAGCGGGTGCAGCGGGATATTCTGGCCGTCCTCGCCGCCGTCGACGACGTCGAGCTCGCGGCTGTGCGAGTAGGACGCGGTGGAATTGCGGTACCCGTAGAATGGGTTGGGGCCGTAGACGGCTATATCGTCGCCGTCCTGGCCCAATGCAGTGAGGACCTTGGAGAAGGCATTCTTGACCAGGTCTGGGAGATCGGTCGTGTTGAGCCGCAGGATGAACTGGTTGAAGAGCGAGGAGGAGGTGCCCATGACGAAGCCTGCGTTGTCAAACCCGCGGACGCAGGACTCGCCGCTGGGGAGCTGGCCGTTGTCGAAGCGTGAACCGAGATACTCTAGCGGGGCGAAGCCGAAGATGGAAGGGTCGAACGAGCCAAACTCCCACGGGTTGAACTCGTAGACGGTCGAGTTGCTGCCGATCAGTAGCTCGCCTGGGTTGCGGCCGTCGGCGACCAGGATGGGGAGCGGCATCTCCCCGCGCTGGAAGGCGTCAGTCAATGCGATAGACGACCAGGTGTAGCTTGGCCCGCCATTTCCGTTTGGATCGTTGATAAACTGGTAGGACAGAGCACGACCCCAGTAGTCGGTTAGCGAGGTGTTGAAGCCCGCGTTGCTTTTACCGTCAACTGCTGAAAGCAAATCCTTCCAGTAGTCGGCTGTGGATAGAATTTGCAGGTGTCTGGCCTTGGGGCCTTCGAGGATAGACGTGGAAAACCGCCATACGTCGCCATTGGCTCCGCCGGATTGGAGGTCTGAGATGGTCGTGAAGTTGTTCACATACACTGAGCCGACGAGCCATCCTCCTCCGCTCAGTCCGGATACATACGTGGCAGACTGCAGTAGACCACCGAGCTGTCCAGCCCCCGTCGAGCCTTGTGTTCGGTTGTCAAAAGCTTTTACAGCTCCAGCTCCATTAGTAAGCGCCCGGTATCCACCACCCGAAACAGCGATCGCGATATTAGGCAGGTTCGATGCGTTACTGGACACGCGGTCGATATAGCTTGCCGCGTCGAAGGTGAGGTTGAGTCGCCCGAGCAGGTCCTTCATGGGCTGGACGGTGTTGTTGCGACGGATCTCGAGCCAGGCAGTTTCATTAGGAGAAAGAGAGCCTGCACCGCGAATGCTGGGTCGTGTCGCTGGACAGGTCACATTCGCTGGAGTATAACCATCGGGAGCGTTCGGGAGGGCTCGGATAGACAGGTCGAGAGGAGTGGCCGTTGTTACGGCTAGGGCCGTTAGAATGGTGAAAATGGCCTTCATATTGGTGCCTCTGGCTGCTTTGAACAAGTTACCATTGCCAATGCGAAGGAGGGCTGAGATTGACGTTAGTAGATATACTCTGTTCCCGGGCTCAGGACATACTTCCGGGATAGCCGTGAAGCATCATCGACCATGGACGCTTTCAACGAATCGGATGGCTACAGACAACAAACTGTGGAACTTCTAGAAGGGACTGCCAATCATTCAGGGCTCGGTGCCCGCGGGACTGTGGGTCATTTAGGGCTGATTCCAGAGTACTTGTTGTCATCAGGGCTGAGCATTAGGCAATAACATTTTCCATTTGCTGGTTCGGGTAATTTATGCACATTGTCCAGGCAGCACTATTCAACGGTACTCAGCCGCATGTTTCGCACCTATTCTTTAATACTAGGAAAACGTTTACAGAATGTATCGGAAACCCCGATTCTCCACTTCATCCTCCTCCTCCAACCTCTTGTTCATCCTCGCATGCACCATCCGAATGACCCACGCCAACACGGCCACCAGAACCGCAACCACAGCCGTCGCACTACCCCCGGGAACGTATTTCGGGCCAGACGATGAAGGCCACATATAACTACCATAAATCGTCGCCGTGTTCCCGATCATGTTGGCCGTCGCGATAGCTGCCGAGCGCTTGACGAGCGGACGGGGGAAGGAATTGGCCACCCAGGCAATGATGATTTGGTAAGCTGACACAGCGCCCATGGGCATCCTACCATTGTCAGTATCTCTTTAAATTTATCTGAGGTAAGCAGCGTACAGAAACATGGCGAAAAACCTTGCACCAACATTGGTCGTGGCCGTGCAGATTATACAACCCAAGGCACTCACGCTCATCAAGCCGATAATGTGCCAACTGCGGTCGTTGGTTCGTCCCGAAGTCCAAGTCACCAACAGAGAAACAAGGAACGTGGCGACCCACACGGGCGCAGTGATCAGCAGGGTCTCGATGCTCCCGTAGCCCAGTGTCTTGACAATCGTCGGGAAGAAGTATTGGAAAGTCTGCGACAGGAGAGAACTATGCTGTAGCAGAATGAAGAGATAGATTCGTCGGTCCCGGAACACCATCGCCATGGCGTCTTTGATGCTGACAGCGTTTGTATCGTCCGCCTCGCCGGCGTCGTTGATGAGGCGCCACTGAGCATAGGCTTGTTCGGTCTCGTCCAACCAGGAAGTAGTCGCCGGGTAGTTGGGAAGACAGATGGTCGAGAAGAGTGATACTCCGACTGTGATGCTGCCCTCGATGATAAACAGCCATCTCCAGCCCGCAATCCCGTGTGCGCCGTCCAGATTGCCCAGTACACCCGCGCCTATGAGGCCGCCAAAAGCGTTGGCCAGGGAACTACCGGCGTAAAACCAGGCAATTCGATGGCTCAGCTACTTTGATTAGTACCTTCTTTGGATGCAGAGACTGTAGTCATACCTCCTGCCGGGTGTACCAACTCGACCTACAAAATCAGCACATGCATACTAGGCTTGAGGTGTATACGCACATCAACATGATCGCCCCCGGAAAGAAAGGCGCCTCCACAAACCCGAGAAAGAACCTCGCAAGAATCAACCCTGTAAAGGAAGTCGTTGCTGCCTGAGCTGCAGATATTATGCCCCTATCTGGTCAGATCAATCCGGGGAACAAAGAGGGAGACCTACCAGATCGCCATCGCACCACCCAGCAGCCACGACGGCTTCACGCGCGTCAGCAGCAGATTAGACGGGAGCTGCATGAGCAGGTATCCGACGAACAAGATACTCGTCGCCAGGTTGAAGTCGGTCCCTGTCATCCCCAGGTCTTTTTCCAATGTGCCAAGCCGAGCCTGTGAGAGATTGCTTTGAAGAGGTCAGCTTGATTTTACTCTGAGGCAAGGAAGCATACTTTCGATCCAGGAAGTTCAGCAGATACATCACCACCAAGAAGGGCAGGAGATGCAGATCCACCTTTCGGAGTAAGCGTCGGGTCATCTGCTTGTGCCATTCGGGGCCCTTGGAGGCGTAGGCCTCGTACAGGGTGTCCGCGACATTCTCCAATTTCGTCTGCGTAAATTCTATCTGTTCAGTTGGTGATTTTGACATGTTGGCTGTCCTGTTGGTTGCTGATAGCTATGACAATCCTTGTCTTAAAAGGCCGGATTCCTTAAGAGTATGATGACCCGGAAGATGTCCGAGATCACCATCACAACCGAACAAGCTGGACAATGCGGGGATGCGGGGCCGGGGTAATGCAGTCCGAGTAGTTTTTGCCTCGTAAAGTGATCTTAGGTTCTTGAGTAAACCCACAATGCGAGATCGTACTAGCAATCTAACCCTTTCTGCCGGTAAAGCTCGCCTCGTCTCGGAGTTCGTCCCGCGTCTCACGGCCAGAAATCCGAACTTAGCTGAACAATGAACGACAATCTCGGAGGATACATGCAAGGTACTGGCAACTTGTAGATGAAGGGCCGACTTAAAGCACATGGTGACTGAAGCTCAAATCGTAGTCAATAGGAGCCCGAAGTCCTAAGCGCCCGGCGACTATCTTGAGACAGGAGGAGCCTTGGGGACCTCGACTACGCTGTACCATGCAGAAGAAAACCCCCGAGGACGAGCTCAGACTGGAATATCGCCGTCAGTAGGTGCACGGCCTTAGTCCGGGGTAGGGGAATAGTCCGGAGGACTCGGAGACTGGCTGTTTCGTGCAAGAGGGATCTCTTGGCATCTGCTCTTCTGCTCCATCCGGTGAGATAGAGCTGGCCGAGCATGCTGCTGGGACTACTACCAGGTGAGAACCACCATTCTGGGCCTTCTATACTTTGGTATGTGAGAGGTACTCTTCGACTATACCTCCGAATTGGGTCTAGCGCAACACACACTACCTCTGCCTCGTGCGTTAGATAGCTTCATCGTAGAGAGTTACGAATATCACGCTATTCTATGTTTCCATTCTATCTCACACGGTAGAGTATCAGAGTTTAAATGGGTGAAACGTTGTATGCGGAGAGTCGAGGTGGGAATATTTCGACTGGGGATTTTTCCGAAAGTTTCAAACCCCAAGTATGCCTGTGGAGCTCTAGATGGCTTTTCTACATTTGGAGATCTCCTTGATCTTCATGGAAGAGGAGAGTATAACAGTTGCCAAATGACTTATGCCTCTGAATGGGATACACTACCTTCTAGCTCCACTATCCCGACGGGACTCTGTGCCTATTAACAGATGATAGCCAGATGTTGAAAGAATTGTACTTGATTCAGTATTTTCTCTGCATGGACCGAAGCATAAGTAGTTAAGGTATGTTGAATACCTAGTACACAATAATAGCAATATGTCTAAACCCCTGAGGAGAGCTTAGTCTCTTCTCGCGCATCTTAAAGCCATCCTACTCCTTCAGCAGCATCGCAAATACAAAATCAAAAACACCAATGAAAGCTCGACGAACAAACATGACAATCACTGTATGTGCGACACAAAGCATGGGTATGACAGCGCGGGTGAGAGCAAGTAGCAGCCGCATTATCACCCCTAGGACCAACATCGGCCTCGTCGTCCAGGTTATCGGCATGAATTTTTCTCGCTTCTTCCATAGAGGCGTCCAGTTCCTCGCATAGGGAATCAGACGTAACGGCTAAGACGGTACCATCATGGTCGAGCAGATAATAGCCGCCGTTTCTATCGTCCAGGGTCCCCATAGGATATTGGTCTGCCATGTCGTTGAGTTGTTTGCGGGTTTCGAGGACGGGGATTCCCTCGGGGATAGGCTCGGTGTATCTGGTTGTAGCCATGGCGAGACTGCTGGCGATGAGCAAGGATAGAATGGTAAGGATGTTTATTCTCATTGCTGATTTGAGTCAATGTGAGTTGTGAGGATGCGAAGTTCTGAGCGAGGATGTGCTTTCACGAGACTGGGGGATTCACAAGTAATTCGGCAGGATTGGAGGAAAGTGAAGATCCTGATGACGCCCGAGATTGGACTCTCGCTTCTGGCCTTTATAGCAAGGGAATATCTTCATCAGGCCACCCATCTACGTTCTTTATAAATGAGAGACAACCGTAAAGTGAGTCAGAAACCAACAGAGTCAGGATACAGCATCCAATCCAAGGTGTGAACCAGCGGTTGTTTATCTATGTACGGCTCCCTGCGGAGAATCTAAGCCAGGGTCAAGCCCACTAGACTTGCCAATATCCAACAAGAAATGCGGTAGCGTCTGTCGGACCCCGACTGGACAGGGATGTCCAAGGAAAAGTCTTACATTGGACGATAATGACCAGGTTTAAGCTGGTTGCCTGAACATGGTCTTGGAATGCTTTGTCTCGGATGTAACCTTATTATCAACAATTATTTCAGAGTTTGTATAATAGTATGTAGTGAGGTAGTTTGCAGGTATTGTTCCTGAATGCGCATAATCATAATCTTAGCCAAGGCTCGGATTGTTCGATAATGCTATCATACATTGAGATCATACCGATAATGTCAATTCCTATGTTATTATTTACAGTTTTTACTGGTATGTATACAGTCATTCCACAGAGTTAAGTATTTAATAATGCGAGAACACCAGTATGCACGATCGCTTCCTTTATCCTCTTGCATATAAAAGGTATGCAGCTTTCTTTATTGGGGAGGACTATGGCAGATGCGAAGAAAGATATACGTTCATATATATTCATTTCTGAGATATGTGATGCAGACAGCAAATCTATTAGAACACGCAAACATGCAAGTATACACACATGTCTATAAGCCCCCTCATCCAAGGACTCAAATTTTCCTACACCAGCTGGTGTAATTCCTCATGGGAGGAAGAAGCGACATCGGTACCACCACCTGTCAAGGACTCGTTCTCAGCGGTCCGTCCAGGGTCGGAGGACTGCGAAGTCATACGAGGGAAGCGTTAACCAAAATCCAGCATGATTTTGTCATATATAGAAATGCTCACCCTGGCGAAGAAGAAAAGGCCGCTTTCCACTCGTTGTGAGGGCTGTCCTCTACTGGCATTCTCATATCTTTGCAGCACAGTATAAATGGGCTCGAATAACGAAGAATGGCGATGATGGTGGGATGGATCATTCGTGGCAGACAACGGAAGGTAAGATGGGATTATTGGATGGGAGTTAGGAGTATAGTTGGGTTGGTCATTCTCATGGTTCTCTTCATTCGGCCGGTCATGGACTACTACATCAATAAAGATTTAGAATAACCCGTAAAGATAAGCATCGGAAACTAAGACTGTACCAGACAATGCTAAAGCCGAGCCTTGGGTACTGGTTCCTTGGCTCCACCGCTGCTGGAGCCGGTCTCTGTTGCGGACCACCAACCGAATGCCAGGAACAGAAGCAATGAATAGGGCTATGAGACCAAGTATCGCCTCGGCTGATAAGGCCATTGTGGGAAAAGTTGGACGAAGACACTGATCACACTTGTTGCAAATTGATTCAATATTGATATGGGGAGAATTGAGGATGGTAACATCCTTCGACTATATGTACTCAGGGCAGGGCTGGTGTTCATAGTTTAACTTACTGGCTAAGCATGTGCTGAGTAAGTAAGTGTGTATGTTTGATTTCTTGGTGTTCCTGTATAATAATGTCAACACTGCCACATGACTGTCCATAATGATTGGATGACAGGTGGGATATTTAAGGTTTACGCCAACTCGATAGTCCATATGATGATTCGATCTTGCAAAGGATGTTTGTCTTTCTTCCAGTCCTAATACGCCGTGCAGTCCGAATCCTATCCAGGTGCCACGCCTAAGATATGCAGGGATATAAACTAATATAACTCCTACTTCATATTCCATCTTCTTGCATAATTATTCTGCAAGATTTCAATGACGTGCAATAGCAGCATTATTATTACCATGATGTCGCATGAGTACGGAGACCTATTATCTTGGGGATATGTGGTTCCTTCTTTAGGGGGCAGCCAGGTTCACTTGGTGGCAAGTATCTTCAAACCAGCTAATCCTGTGTTAACTATCAGATTAACTATCAGATACTCGAAATGCTTATATTCGCAGTCCACATGCACAATCATCAAAGTGGTCCATCAGTGACACAGCCGTGGCTGGCATCGCTGACAAGAGCAGCATACTTCTTTAGAGTGCCTTTCCTTGCGCGTGGATCAGGCGCCTTCCATTCCTTCTTCCTCTTCTCCATCTCTTCTGCGGATATATCTAGATCAACGACTCGCTTTCCTGCGTCAATAATTACCCTGTCACCGTCTTTGACCAAAGCGATCGGTCCACCATCCATTGCCTCAGGCACAATATGACCAATTAAGAATCCATGGCTCCCACCAGAAAATCGGCCGTCGGTAAGGAGGGCGACATCCTGACCCAGACCTGCCCCCATAATGGCGGCACTGGGCTTGAGCATTTCCGGCATACCAGGGCCACCCTTTGGGCCTTCGTATCGGATGATAACAACAGTTTTCTCACCCTTTTTAATTTCACCCTTTTCAAGAGCCTCCACAAAGGCATCTTCATAGTTGAAGCACTTGGCAGTGCCTTCAAATCGGAGACCCTCTTTACCGGTGATCTTACCAACGGAGCCTCCAGGTGCCAAGGATCCACGCAGAATTTGAAGATGACCTGTCGGCTTAATAGGGTCGCTCAGAGGCCGGATAATGGACTGGTCTTCAGGAAAATCGGGCCAGGATGCAACGTTCTCCTTCATTGTTTTGCCGGTCACAGTAATGCCAGACCCGTCAATCAAGCCCTCCTTGAGCAAGAACCGGAGTAGGGCCGGTGTGCCGCCAATCTTGTACAGGTCATGCATGACATACTTGCCAGATGGTTTTAGGTCTGCCAGAAACGGCGTCTTATCCGACACAGCTTGGAAATCATCAATCGTGAGCTTGATCCCGACAGACTGGGCAATGGCAATCAGATGCATGACTGCGTTGGTGCTACCTCCCAAGATATTGACCACGACCATTGCATTTTCAAATGCTTGGCGAGTCAAAATATCCGAAGGTCGGATGTCTTCCTTCAAAAGGCTCTTGACAGTCCCCCCAATCTCCTCACACTCAGCTTTCTTGCGGGGATCTTCTGCAGGACAGCTACTACTGCCCGGAACCGTGAGTCCGAGAACTTCAATAGCCGTTGCCATCGTATTGGCTGTATACATGCCACCACACGCACCACTTCCCGGGCACGCATGGCGAATGATGTCAAATCGCTGCGCTTCATCAATCTGACCAGTAATGTATTGGCCATATGACTGAAAGGCGCTCACCAGATCCAACGTCTGGCCACCAGCGCTGCAACCAGGCTTGATGCTACCACCATAGATCACAATGCTTGGACGGTTGACCCGGCCCATGGCCATAACGACACCAGGCATGTTCTTATCGCAGCCTGGAAGGGAGATATTCGCATCATACCACTGTCCGTTCATGACCGTCTCAATGCCATCGGCGATGATCTCACGACTCTGCAGGCTGTATCGCATACCGCTGGTGCCCATGCTGATTCCGTCCGATACCCCAATCGAGTTGAAACGCATGGGAACCAGGCCTGCCCTGGCAACTGAGTCACGCACCACTGAGGACAGATCCATCAAGTGCATGTTGCAAGGGTTCCCCTCGAACCACACCGAGGAGATTCCCACCTGGGCCTTGTTCATATCCGCTTCTTGCAAACCAGTCGCATATAACATGGCCTGCGAGGCACCTTGCGATTTGGGTTGTGTGATCTTGGACGAAACTCTGTTCAATTTTGCATCCGCATATCGACGAGAGGTGGTGGACAGGAGACGACTGTGATTGTTAAATTAGTTCAGCTAAAATTTAAAATAAACAGGAAAGGAAAATCAAAGGTATGATGAGAACAGTGTACTTACCCATACCCCTGGTTTCTTAGATAACCTTGACGACTCAGCATTGGAAATCTGGACTGAATCGCGTTTTGAATCATGATGATTGTTCTTGAAGGTGAGGAGGCAAAGGAAGGAAAGATCAATTAGAAGGGACGACCGACTCATTTCTATTTCCGAATCGTACTTCCCGATGGTCGGAGTGTGGTTAAAAGCAATCGAGGGATGTGTCGTCGTCAGGGGATACTCGGTCGCAATAGGAGCAGTCAAGCTGATGGCCAACTAGTGGCCTCAGGCCTTTGAACATATCAGTAACCAATGATTTCCGAGATATAAATTCCGATACTGTGTCTCACCCTTAGTAGCAGTCCTATTATTGTGACCAGGGAGCACTTATTCGTCCAGTCATCGCCAATGCATGCCGTCGATACCTAAATACCTGGACTGCTCACAATAGTTCCCTTCGGAGAGAGGTGTCAAGTCCGGCGACCCACTGAGATGCCGTCTGCCGCTTAGCACGGGTAGGTACACTTGGCTTTCCTTAGCCTGTCAGGCTCCAGATTGACTTTCGGACCATTCCCTGGAGTCAACGGAAAGAAGCCCGAATGGCCGTAACTCTCCAAGACGTGGATGGCTGGCACCACCAACTGCAAATCTCTGGGTGGGGCGACGGGCTCGTGTTTTACCAAGCCTGCGGCAGCACGCACACAAGTCCGGAGTGAAACATTCCACTTGACCCATTCAATGAGCTCTTCGACACGCATGAAGAGTCGATCGGAGGCAACTGCACGTTCCGCTAAAGGGAATATCCGAATCCACGCCTGGATTAGAAAGCCGAAGTCGGAGTGGACGTCACATCTAGCCCGTCTGCATCCACCGCCTTATATGGCAAACGGTCCAGCAGGGTTCATTCAGTCTAGGGATCTGTTAACCTAGTCCTGATACTATCGCGATCTCCCGATCGTGTGAGCTCGTTCTCATACAGTCCGAACTGGCGGCAGATTTCGAGCGATCGCGAGTAAATGTGTCTTCGGGGCAGCGGGTCGAGTTGGATATGTCAGCAATTAAACTTGGCAGTCAGTATTCGGCACCATATTAGCATAGGAATATAGGCTGGGAATTACCTCCAAGTTGAGACAGCATGAATGCGAGCAGCAAGTGCTATGGTGGCTTGGAAGTTTAGTTACTCGCGAAGCTCCCGACAAATTCCCCAGCGTGACGACTCATGCGGCTGAGCTGTCCTTATACGTTTTGCGACCTGCACTTGCAGCGTGTCATCTTCCCACTGACATCGGTCCGTTCGGGTGTACCATCATCGGTAGCACCGCACACTGATGCATGTTATCCTTCCTGTCAACACAGGTCCCTTGCAAGTAGGAAAGGCCTCGATAAACGGCCGCTCTGACCTGAACCTTCTCGCACCTGCAAAGCGGGGAAGTTTGTACAGGTTGGACGTTTCTGGACAACTTCTCTTCAGGGCAAGCAGGTTCCCCAGATCCGATCGTGGGAAACTCAAGGAGACTAATACAGAGCTATTGGACTGAGTGTGATTGGGAGAGTCCAATGCGACCAGCATCAAGTATACCCAAGAGGGTCACGAGGTAGACCACAGTTCAGGGAAATTTCACACATAAGGATGAGCATTCTACAAAATGACGTCCACTATTTTCTCGCACGATCAAGCCAGATGGCCACATCGCTGGCATAAGATCACCTCTTCTGCTCAACCGGTAGGGCTCCCCACAGCCAGTATATCCTTGCATGATCAGGATTCAATTGCTTATAAATTATCTGCTTATCCATACAGAGGCCATAATTACGGATACGATCAGAGACTGCTCATTGTACCATATGTGAAAACACTTTGATTCGTCTGACTCTGGCCCAGAGAAACGAAAGACAACATGAGGCGGACATCAGCGGGAACTTGAACAGGCAGTACTAATAATCGATCTTGAAGCAGTGATTAATTAATCGCAAGAGACAGATACCATCCGTGGCAGAGCGACTCATCGCTGGCCTCGCCTATTGCGTGCCTCAAGGGAACAACCAGCGTGGCAAGTGGTCTCCCCAGCCCCAGTAGTTCTGGGCGCTCAAAGGATGAGCATCGCAATGGCGTACATCTTCGGGACTTGCGCCTTCGGGAAGGTCGTCTGGATCATAATACATAATTCCCAGACGTCCGCATTCTTCTTCAGTGGCGCCTGGGGCGGGGAGAAGAATACCCCATGCGATGGAGATTGATCCAAGGAGTAAGATGAGGTTATGAGGGAGCTTCATGCCGATGCTTTCCTAGATCTGTAGCAAACAGTCAGTACATCTGTATCCCGAACGTGAAAAGGACAGGGGAAGGGCCCTACTGATATTGTGTTTTGGGAAGGCAAGTTGTAACAAAACTGAGCACAAAACGAGACGTAGTACCTATGTATACCCTCACTGTTTAGATATCGTAATAGGTTAGTCATAAGACGGATAGATGGAAAGCAGAACGTCCATACGTAGCATTGACTCATTGGTTAGGTTTCTCTTCTGCCTGATTGGGTCCTCACCTACGGGGCGGTGCAATACTAAGGCCATTAAAGGTAACGCTAACTGGGGTTCAGAGAAGCTAAGGATAGATTAACGGACCAAAGACTAGGCAGATACATATTCTGTTGGGCTGTCCAAGACCCTGACGGCCGCTAACATATTAGGCTGGGCGACTCCCCAACGTAAAATACTGCCTCTACTTGTTCTCTGCCAATCCGCCACGTACGTCCTTTGAATCACCGGGCGGTTATTCCCATCTGATACAGCGCCCCAGACTGGCGCTAGTCCGGTTAGCCTGGTATAAGTCGCCGTTTGGATGCTGGCGTGTGACCATTTCAATCAGTCCCTGCAGCATCATATGGAGATACCACGAGTATTCAACTAATGTAAGATGTACTCACAGTTTAGACAAACCTACGAGTCCAGAAGACCATTTAACATGGTTCCTTGTCCGTTCTCTTCCTAACAATTCCTTGGTCCTGACCTACGACTCCTGCCCCTGTGCGTGTGCAATTACAAAGCGGTTGAAATATTATACACTACCTGAGGCTAAGGAGCATATTAATCCTTAGTCCAGTGGTATTATTCTAGTAGAGTACTTATGAGCCTGCGCGGTCAAACCTGAACCTATGATTGATTCACTTCTAAGGCTAATTAGAGCACACTACATGCATGGCACATCACATATGTCCTAGACCACGCAGTAGAAGTAGTCCAGTATGCCTGGCTAGGTGACTATAGATGCCAAGTTAGCTGTGTTTTATCTTTTAGTATAAACCTGAGACATGATCCTAAGTAGGTAAAGTAGGACGTTGATTTGGGTTTAGGGCAACAGTTGGCCATGACACTTAGGCTACACTGCATGGCGGTTCGATGAGCTATAGCTAATCGTGGAATAATAACCTCTGGGTTAGATATTATGGTCAGACTCATAGGTATTAGGTGGATCATCTTGCATTCTGTTTGTGCTCTCTCTTTAGAGGCCCTTACTGTATTCTTTTAAGCTCTTATGACCCGATCTTTACGTTGAATATCTAAGGAATTCAACCCCAAGCCAGTATCTATATCCTCAGACAGACCTCTGCTGTATGAAGTCTTTAGAGTCTTGCCATAAACTGTCTGGTTAAGTTAGATTTGCTCTGTTAGGAATGGTTACTACCCCAGCTGGCCCGGCGATGACCCCGGTATCACTTAGCCCATTTGAGGAGTTCGTCAGAAACTAATCCCTTGGAGCCGCCATCATCGACCTGCCCAGGCATTATGCGTTAAATTGTTATACGGCTATATGATTATACCAATGTCCATAAACTGTTCTACATGTCTCCACTGAGGGTAGCCAGTATGTCTGTACGAATCCGAACTCAGCATACTCCGCTCCAATTTAATATCGCTGTAGCTAGAGGAGAGGTCTGACAGAGTTTGATGCTGTAACGGACAATCAATCAACTCAGACTAGAGAAAACGGCTTCACGGTCAGTGCGAGCTGATTTTGATCGTTTCTGGTGCTCATAGTTTTCCTTTGTGGCCTTGAGAGGGGTCAACGATGCGGCATAAAGAGGGCTCGAAAGCCACCTTTTCGGGCTTCCTCTTTGTCTCCTCCACAAGTTTTGATTCCCTTCAATCAATTGGATCTCAAGGCAGAAACACACTCCCATTGGCACAGATTCCGATTGAAAACAGCAATGTGAGCCTACCCGCATTTGACCCAGCACCAAGGATTGAACCTGTCTACAAGCCCATCCACAATGAAGCTGTCCTTCAACATCCTCCAGCAGCATCCGCCAGCATGGTACTCGGAGGTAACCTCGTGCTAGCCACCGACAACCCTGAAGAAAGCTTGCTACCTTGATGCGCCTTATGGATGCTCTGGCGGGATCTGCCGGAAGGCCAGCGGCAATGCTGACAGAGGTGAATGCTGCTGGACTGCTACGTTGGGTGGAAAGGGTAGCATTAGTTATGCCCGTTCTCATGGCATATCTCCGGCTGCTGGTTGTGGCTGCTAGATTCTGTCCATACCACTTCCTGTAGGTCAAAATCTTTAGTACGCTAGGGTGTTGTGTGTGAGCTCAGACTCAGAGATTGATCTAAGGGACTTGTTCTTGATGTGTTGTTTTGAGGGATGGTCGCCAGTGCAGACATGCTATTCTAAGGATAGTTACTACCTAGGTAGTTCTAGGGTGCTCACTAAGACGCGCCTATTGATCTGCTATTCCCGTTTAGTAGAATATTGACATAATGGTTGAAGTTTCTATGTCAAAATATCCAATCAATTGTCCAGATCTTGTATCAATTTCCCCTATCTAAACTCAATCTGTCCCACTTTTCTAAACTATCCAATCAGAGTGTACTGATTCATGCAGGCGGGTCAGGCATGCACGATAGCGCAAACCACTGCGGGGGATGATAAACCATATATAACCCCTCTACCCCTGATCTCACTTCTCGTCCTTCATCTCAACACTTCAAGAATATCAAATTCTATATCTGGAAAGAAAAATGGACAAACTCGCCGGCCTCGCCTCCAAACTCGGCGGAAGCCAATCCACATCCGCCAACCAAACCCAGGGACAGCCACAGGGTCAGCAGGAGGATTTCGTCGATAAGGGTACATACCCTCCCCCCTGGCTGAGGACGTATGCTAACGTTGCAGGCCTCGACGCTCTTGAGCAGCGCTTCGGAGGCGGCAAGATCGACTCTGCCAAGATGCGCTCGACGAATGAGAAGATCACCGACGCCGCTCGGGAGCAGTTTGAAAAGGCTACTGGGTAGGTTTATTCCTGTCATACAGTACAATGGCTAATTGGAGCAGATACAAGGTTCCCGAGAAGTTCTCTAACTGATTGAGTAATTGTGGTCATGACTTGATTCGATATATATCCTCAGTAGCAAGAAAAGGCTAGAAACGCTTCTTCACAAACGAATTCAGTATCCCCTCAATAGCCGACCCGGATCCCCGGGACGAGAACTGTGTAAGCAGCATGGTGTGCGTGCGACACGTCTGCAAATTCGTCTGCACTAGCGACGGAACGGCCACCCCCGCCGCCTGGTACGACTCCACCAGCCGCTCGTAGTACTTGTACGCCTCCGTGTACTGCTGCCGGGCCATGTGCAGCTGGGCCAGCATATCCAGCATTGACTGCACGTCGGAGCTGTCCTTGCCTTTGCGCGTCTCCGCCCACGAAAGGTACCGCGTTAGCCATGGCCGCGCCATCTCCAGCTTGTTGTTGCTGCTCCCCGGCACCATGAACGCAATGTAGTTCCCCCCGTCGCTGTGTAGCGTGTACATGATCCCGATGGTGGCGACCAGGGCCATGGACTCCGTGTGGTCGGGCCCGAGCGTTTCCTCTGCGATTGCAAGTGCCCGCCGCAGTGTTTCCGACGCAGTGGTGGAATCCTGCTGCAGCATCTGCAGGATCCCCTGTAGGCGCACCGCACGGAGCGAAAGCGGGTGCCGCGGGCCGAGGAGATCGGTCACCTCGCGCGCGATCTGGCCCGTTTGCGCCGTTGTGTTGGCAATCTCCCCGCTGAAGCGCATCTCGAGCAGCCTGTCACCATTTTGCGTGCGCGACGTGATCACCACCTCGACGGTGTCGAGCGCGGAGGACAGCACGCGGATGTGCTGTGGACCTAGAATGCGCTGCAGCGCCTCGTGGCGTTTCTCGGCGATGTTGATTGCGTTCTGCTCCTGGGCGAGATTACTGTAGGCCATGCTGAGGCGTCGGCGGGTCTCTAGCGTGTCGAGGTCGTCGTCACCGATGCTCATCTGCTGGCGGGCGAGCACGTTGGCACACACCGACTCGGACTCCTGGTAGCGGCCTCGTGCGCAGAGGATCTCTCCCATTAGGCTCTCGGCTCTCAGGGTCAGAGGGTGTCGGGACCCCAACGTCCGTTGGCCCTGGTCGCATACCCACTTGCACCATTCGGTTGCTTTGGCGAGGTACGATGCCTCGAGGTCGATCTCGGCGAGATTGTAGCCCACCACGATCGTGCTGTTGTGGTCTGGACCCAGCGTCCGCAAGTGTTCCTGGAAGATGGCATACTCCAGGTTGCGCGCTTGATCCCAGCGTCCGGCGTTCTTGTGTTCGGCCGCCTGGATGGAGCGTGGGTCGCTGTCGACTGCCGCGTACAATGTTCCCACGATGCGTGGGCCGGTCGTCTGAGGTGTGGCACTAGGGTAAGGAGAGCTGCTGTTGGTGTGCATGCGCGGAGGTAGCGGTGGGCCTGGATGGGGCGACGTCGACTGTTGCGGGATGTATCCTTGTTCGGCGACGAGGACTTGGTCCACGATCTGCTTGATGTTGCCCTTGATAAGTTTGTACATGGGGCCGCGCGACCCGATTTTGCACATCTGCGAGTGATCGGCGTCGAGTTTGAGTCTGGTTTCCCGATTGCCGGGGAGGCCCAGGACGGCCGACTCTTCGTCCACAACCAACTGCCTTCTTTAGTACTTGGCCATTGGCAGGGAGAGGATGCTTACATGGCTGACGGACGCCGGGCCTGCGCCTCCAATCAGCACCTCCTTACCCTCCACAAAACTCACGACCCGATAGTCCTCCAGTTGGTGACTGAAACGGCTGGACATCTGCCGCGTGAAAAGCGAATTGTACTCGAGACAATCCAGCAGCTCGTTACTTGCATGTCCTTTCGATACGAAACGAGCGACCTTGGCAGCAATCTTGCCCACTTCAACCCCTTTGGCGCCACGATGGGGAGTCCCAAAGAAGACGAGCCCGCAGGTGGCCAGTCGGATAGCCGTATACTTGGGATCCTCATGCGCATTGAGCAGAGCCTATCGCGTCAATCTCACTCTTTTCACCTCAAGTCTTGATGCGGCCTACCTGCTTAATCACCAAGCCCCCCAAGCTGTGCCCGATGAACACAATCTTAGGCGGACGCGTATTCTACCATCATCAGCTCCGCACCCCGTCAAGTAAAACTGGACATACCAGTTGCGGGCTCCTCTCCATATCGAGCAAATTCAACAGCGTATTCGCATGATCCTTCACACTCGCTGTTGACATGGCCTGGGGATTCGTCACGTTCGAGTTGTATCCGTACACGAACACCCGCGCGTGAGGGATATCTTGCGGCAGGTAATCCCTCGGCCAGAAGGTGCCGTTCTGATGGCGCCATGTTTCGTAGGGATGGTCACTTCTGCCACGGGGGTTGAGACCGTGGACAAACACGAAACTACGTCCTTATGTCAGCGTCTTTCTCGGACATAAGATGAAGGAGATTCGTACTCGATCTTCGATTGTGAGGGAGGCGTGTATACCTCCTCGAGGAAGGGAAATTCGTTTTCGGTTTCCTGTTCACTTAGTTTAATATCATGTATACTGTATGGGTGGCGGGGGACGTACCATAATGCCTTGGAGAAAGGGACATGATGGAGAGTCCGGGAGGGGCAGAAAATGAAATACGCCGCCCCGTCCTCAGCCGCACGCGATTCATTATCCATCTCACCATGTGATATCTCAGTCGCAGAAACGAGGCGCCGGGTCGGCTGGAATTTCCAATTTACTCGTCAGCACTACTGTGGTGATATCCCGAATTGACCAGGGTTGGATTGGCTGATGTCTTGCTTGGCGCATACTGCGGACAAAAGAGGATAGCGGGATTGCCTAATCGGACTAAAATTGGCGAGATCTATATCATCATTACTATGCACTGGGGGCTTATATCATGCCTGGCGAATAGAAGCTTCTGCTGGATCCTCCTTGCTCTTTAGATTCTGCAGACAAGGTGCGTAGAAAAGACTCCCATGCCAGGCGCCGTGCACTGTTCGGGCGGCTACAACCAGCCACAGGACGATGACGGCCACACTGAGTATCTATCTGAATTAGTAATTGAAGTTTTTTAAATAGTGATATATGCTTACCATCCCAAAGATCTTGAAAAACATCAAATCCAGCTGCTCACCCAGCAGGAGGGTGTTCGCCGCATACACGCCCAGCGGAAAGGTGAATCCCCACCAGCCCATATTGAAAGGGAACGGGGACGCATGATAGATAGTCGCAAGAGCAAATACAAGCCATATCAGCCCGAAACTCCACATAAGCAGCGAGATGAACAGCCCCATGGTGTACGCGACCGATCCCGCCATGGGGTCGATCACTTCGTGAGTCTCGACGAGTTTGCGCAGAACCTTTCCAAGATACAGAATTCTATCTCGTCAGATCAAGTTGTACAGCAGGAAATAAGGACTTACCCAAAACCGCCGAAGCCCAGCGGTCCCAGCGGCAAGAAACAACTGACAATCGTCTCCCGGGACGGCAGCTTATGCACCGCCAGACGCTGGTAGTATATCACCAGAATGGTCATCGCGAGCGGCGTCCCCATGCCCCAGAGGATATAAGAGACAAGCACAGTGCCCATGGCATGCGTCGGATCTGGCAAAATCTCAGCAACCTCCGCCCCGGTCCCTGCCGCAACGATAGTCGCCGCGATAGGGAGAAGTTGCAGCGCGGTGATGCGTTCGAGCGACGTAATATACGTTTGCGATATCCTGTTATCGTCAACCTTTTTCGTTAAGTCATCAGTGGCTGGAAATACAGAATGAACGACAATGACACCGTCACCGACGCAGCCGCCACCGCATCGACAATCCACAGCGCCCACGCCACCGTCCTCGTCCACTCTCCCCAGACCGGCACACAGACGAACACCCACATCTCGATCAGTGTCGCGAAACCCATCGGACAGGTCGCGAGGAAGAGCGAGTTCGTCGGGTCCTGGATCATCACGGCCCAGATCTCGGGGTACAGCGTGTACCGGAGGATGGACATGGAGAGCACTACAGCAAAGAGAACGATATTGAGAATGAAGAAGACGATGGATACATAATGCAGGTATGTATGTCCAAATGGGATGATATGGAATAGAATGGCGACGATGCCGGTGCCCATTGTCGTGGAGAACCATCTGTGGATTGTCAGTGTCGTGTTGCGATGGGTGTGCCAGCAAAGTGAGCAGACTTACGATGGGCTGAAATGGCTGACCACACGACGCCAGCCAGCGTGATATTTGAGGAAGCTTTTACTTGGTGTTGGTTTGGGACGAGGATCCATTTTGAAGATTCGATCACTTGTCGATATTCAAGATGATGGATGATATTTCATGAGTCCATGACTGAAGTTGGAATGTGGTTAACCTCGGCCGAGAGGAAATCTTTCCTCGACGCGGGTATAGCCGATGATGGCAAACACTCCGTATGTCTCAAGGAGTCAAGATACATGGTTTTGAGTATTGAGTATCAAAAACTTTGGGCATTTAAAAAGTGATTACAATACAAGTGCTGTACATAGAAAGAGGCACAAATAATTTCAGTTGCAGAGAGGGAGACTATCGCCAAACGAGTGACATCCTCTAAACTGTCAAGACACACAACTTCAATAAACGACAATTCGACATGAAGGGGAGAGCAGTGACTCCCCTAACTTTATACCAGACCCAAGACGCTCAGAATCCGCCAGGTCCACCACCCATGCCACCAGAAGGGGGGCTGCCGCTGCTGCCAGGAGCACTACCACTGCTACCTGAACTACCAGAACTACCAGACACTGCCTCACTGCCGCTGGAGGTGTAAACGAAGCTATAAGTAGGTGTGTAGGTTGCTGTTAGGTCGACAGCCACAGTGGCCCAGCCCAGCAATCCATCCTCCACACTGTCTCCGAGGAGGACGTAGTTGAACACTGGGTCCGAGGTGGTGCCAGACGTCTCATCCGAGAAGACGCGGTCCTCGGCGTTGGTGGTCTGCTGGACAGTGTTGGTGCTGTAGGGAGAGGTAGCTTCCACTTCGTCGATGAGGGTCTGGTCCCAGAAGAGCTGGCCGATATGGGGAACTGTGCCGCCTGTCAAGGTGTTGTTGGAAAGCAAGGTGGCATTCAAATGGGCGATGATATGGTGATGATTCGTTCTGCCCGAGTAGTGACCGGGGAAGAGAGTGTTGAATGATACCACACCGTCGGAATCCGTCTTGGCGATACCACGCAAAAAGGTCTCGTCAAGGATGGAGGTGTCCGCGCTGTTGCCGTTGCCGTTGCCGCTCACGCCAGAGTATACACCGGTTGCGTTGCAACTCCAGGTGTCAACGTACAGGCCCTCGACGGCCTGGCAGGTGCTGACATCGACGAACTGAATATCCAGCAGAACGGGGACACCGGCCTGGTCCTCGATGATGTCCGAGCGGATCAGCTCTCCGCTAACCCAAAAGGGGCCTACCTCGCCCTCGGGGTTGAGAACGCAGGTGCCAGTGCTGCTGAAAATTTCCGTCTCGTCGGTCGAGGCCGTGTAGTCGGCTGAGGACAGGTGAGAGGTGTTGAGCACGTCGTCGGTGTCGCGAACGGCTAGCTTACGGCGCCGGTACTCGCTGGCGAGCTTCGCACGGCGAGCAATGGCGCGCGCATTGAGACCACTCTCATCGAAAGAGCGCGCGCACAGCGAAAGACCACGGCGGACGTGGGCCTTGAACGCCAGCAGCTCGTTAGATGCCCGCTTCTCCTCGTGGCCAGGATGAGCGCACACCAAGGAGGCTCCGAGTAGATAAAGAGAAAGAACTTGGTTCAGCTGCATTTTGAGGTTTCGGTGATGATATCGGTAGCAAAGTATCTGTGGGATTGTCTAGTGAAGAACCATGAATAGCCAGCGGACGGCGGACCCTTTATATAGACGAGCAGCTGCCATATGCTATTCAAGCACTTCCCGTGAAGTTGAGAGAGAGCCCATCAAGAGATCGTTTCCTTGATAGTCGCTTATCGCAACTCCGACTCGACGCGTCAACTGCTAGGCTCCTAGGAGTAACACCATCCGAATAATGACAAGCTTCGGGCCATCTAATGCACACCCGTTGCTTCTCTCAATGCCGAGAAAAGATAATACCTGCATCTGCTCACTCCGGAGCAGCAGAATGTGAACATACTCCGCTGTGCCAAGACAGAGAGTCGTCAGTGGGTGACGAATACCTTTATTTAGCCTGCATGTCCACAACGGCAAGATCTGCGCACTGGTGGAAAATAAAGAGTAGCTTAATCAACATTCAGCCAGTCATAAGCAAGCTAATTCTTCTGTCGTGACAGTTGGCGTAATGATCTGCATCCATTCGCCGACGGATCCAATCATCGTCTAGCCATTATGATCACTCAGAGGATTGATCAAACGTACCTGACGATGGCCTCGACGCATTATCAAACGAGCGAAGGTCCCAGCCATCTGATCAAGTCAGTGCATGTGGCCGAGGCAATGTGACAGGCAAAACTAGCTGGAAGCATCTGGTCAAAGTACAGATATGTGCTGCTTAAATGGCAAATGTGCGCGGCAGACTCAGCGCAGGTGGAAGCGAAATCACATCAAATAATAGCCAAAGGCCTCTGTAATGAGGCATACGAATACAGCCCAAATGAGCATCGAGTGTGCCTGTCCTCGCGCGTTATGCTTTCTCAATCGAGTCGCAGATCTCCATCCTCTGCATTGACTGTTTTCGGAAGACTTCCGTTTCGAGACGAGGATAACTCCAGGTCTATTTCCAAACACGCCGCGAGTACGGAGTAATACCCCGCTCATTTAAATGGGAGTTAATTTCTAGTGTCCTGATGCATTGGTCTCGCAATCAGCCACATGCAGAGCCATTTTCAGGTCTAGACGTGGACACGGCGCCACTACGTGTCTTCACAGTCATCGAGACGAATAACATTCTGGCCAATATTAAGCCATCTCGAAATGTGCATGATCCTCATCTTCGGACGTACACGCTTGTCAAATGATAGTCCTCTCATTTGCCAGAGTCTCCATGAATGAAACGGTACTCCCGGCTACCCTCTACTTCAGCTGAGCAGCAGAGTCAACATCCCTGTAGAAGCGGACGCATCTACTTGGTGGAACTGTCGATCACGAAGTCTTCGTTCAGCTGGGAGTATGCAGATTCCGTCATCGTCTTCTCGCACGCATTGATTCTTTACGACGATTCGCTCAGCCCACGGCTTGCTTCTATGAAAAGAACAACACAAGTGCAGTAAATCCGAGTGTACAGACAGATTCATCCGCAGTTTTATTCCCAGATCAACTATCATAATAACGTTTAGCAGCGTCGCTTACCAGTGTAAGCCAGAGTCCGAAATGTAGTCCCCGTTGATAGGGAGTCTGGTGTACCTTAACGTCATGGGTGACAGTTCACATAAAACGACGGAATCCGCTTCGAGTACTTCATTTCGAACGTAGAGAATTAGCGTAAGAATTACGATCAGTCGAGATTGGTGGAAAAGACCTGGCCATCGGCTTTTGGGAAGGAGAATAGTCGATATCCAAAAATTGCGTTCTTATCCCAAATTTGAGCTCATGAGCTTCGGTCTAACCCACCACAATTCCCCAGTAATCATTTGAAATATTTGGTGGAAACGAGGATATGCGCACCTCAGTAAAGAACCAGAGAGAATGGTGTGCACACGCCATCATACTCATCAGGAGTGGCGATGGCACGGGAGTACGGCCCTAAAGTACGTTTCAGGATAGCAATATGGGCTGGTATGGCTAGAATTTCTTTCTGCATGTATTGTTCAAGGCTCAAGTAACGCATGACGTTGAGACGATGGAGTTCTTCGATGTTCAAAGTGGCCAATATGAGTGTGGTAGATGTATGAATTGGACGTGCAGAGGGCAGAATACAGCCGGCCTCGGGCAGTCCAACCCCGTCCTCTTCCCTCTGCACCTGCTCGAAGCAGTTTCTTTCCAGTGAGCAGCAGATTTCACCTACATTACTTCTACCTTACTTGGTCATCCGCACATGCAGTCCTTCATTCGATATATGACAGACGATAATGTTCCTTGATAAATGACTCTCGAGTACTTCAAACTTGAACAACGAAGTCTGTCCACTTGCTCTTCAAGCGATTGGTGCACAGAAAGAAACCGCTTGCTCACACGACTGGCCATCCGCTAGAGAAATCAATTTTATTCCATCCAAAGCGCTTCTGGCCATCTGCATAGCCGATCGTGGTATCGACATAGTGGTAGTAAAGGATAGGGCCAAGGCTCGGGTCAGTGAAGACACCCCTGTGAAAAATCAGCGCTTTGAAACTTGTTAACTGATGGAGCGATGTGAATGAGAGACATACTGTCCACCAGGTCCGTATACGGTTCCGTGACTTTCGAGGACAACCGTGCCGCCACCATTCGTGCAAGCGACACCGCTAGCGTCAACCTAAGACAATATCAGCTTTACAACCTTCGAGGTCTCTTCCTGCGATTACTTACAAAATTACCAGTCGCTGAGGTAGACCGGCAGACTTTGATCTTATACTCTTGCCCGGATGCCGGCCTGGACGTGTCATAGCCGCAGCAGATCCCGGCAGAGAAAAAGAGATAGTAGTAACTGCCATACTTATACATGAATGCTCCTTCGACAGCGTGGGTTCCAGAGGGGTTATAGGCGATATTATAGGACGAGGATGTCACAGTCGTTGCGGCCGAGTTCATGGGTGCCTGATAGATGTCATGCCAGAAGGAGCCAAAGTTCATGTAATAGGTTCCCCCGTCGTTGAAGAGGTTGCCATCAATCGCATTGTACGGCTTTGAGGAACTGGACTGGATACCGGTCGAACCATGGTCGGTCCATGAGTTCAAGTCCATGGTTGAGGATGTTGCGAGACCGATGGCGGAGGATTGGGATCCAAAGGTTGAGACTGAATAATACACATGATAGACACCGTTGACGAGGGAGACATCCGGTGCCTATGCAGTTCGAGTCAGCCTTTACGCAAGAGGGACGCAGCATGTCGGGGGGCCTCGCATTATAGGCGAAGGGCATGGGGGTGGTCAGACAGGAAATCTGGGCTGGGTGGAATAAAATGAGATGCAGTCAACTGAGGAATTACTAACCCAAAGATCGTCTTTTCCAGCCAGGTTGATCGACGATCCGCTCGGCAATACGGAGCCTAGCACAGTCCATGGACCTTGAATGGAAGAGGATGACGCATAGGAGATCTTATTGCCAGTAGAGAATCGAAAGTACTTTCCGTCAGACTGTCTTCGAATCAGGGCAGGATCATGAACGTTACAAGCTCCGGAACATGACCCCGGGTTGGCATAGCCATGGGCCAAGGCTGCCAGGCAGGACGCTACAGCCACGAAAGCTGAGGGAGGCATGGTAACTGAACGAACTCTACTCGATCTCAAAATGGTGAGAAAAGAGGCATGATATGAGGAAAGTTTTCACTATATATATGCCTGCGATTTATTCAACCGCTGATACTGCTGACGGGTTCACGAAGCAAAAATGAACTATTTGCGCAAAACATTTGCCCGTTTCTGCTCCGGTGGGAGGATCTATCTACATTAGGCTCATTAGCTCTGTCACACTCGTCAAGATGGGTGGGTAGTAGTGGCTTATACTAATGGCACGGTGAGTTTCAGCTTCCCCTGGTCCCAGCAATCGCAGGGCAAGAGGAATCTCGGAAATTGTCCTTGGTGGTCTCCATCCTGCACTTCGGCATCCATAATGATCTCGATTTGGTGATTCTGCATGCATCACTTGGTACTGGCTACTTAGCATGCTAATCCCTGCAAATCAGCCGACATCTCCACGCTGCACTCTGCGGGATTTGCGGAGGAAAATGCGGGGTAACAGCTGGGATCCTTCATCCTGCTCTCTCATCGAAGTTCCTCGACGCATCCCGTTGGTTAGATATGCTGGTCTCATAATTCATTGAAGGACTGAAGTGCGATGACTTGCCGAGTATCGCGTTGCTGGAAAAATATATCTATCCAGATTCCGGTGGAGTTGCTGTTTCGGATTGTCTTAGCACTACTAGCTGCAACACGCAGTGGATACCCACCAATTGGGCATTCCTCGTGGAGTCTGACTGTCTAGAGCCGGGGCTGCCGGTAGTTAATCGGGATAACCATACGAATACGAAACTATCCCAGGTATTTCTTAGGCAAACGCCATTGTGGAACGTGGATTCAGCCAAAGATGCAAGTTTCGTCGCATTATGAATGATTCTTCCCTCTTGTCTTCACCCGAGCCAGAGTTCATGCATGCCAGAACGCTTCACGGAAAGATTTGCAACCCCTTGGCAGGGGATGTGTCTGAGTGCCGGACACAGTATCATCGTCCCTTTGCTAGTCCATTTGCCTCACCAATGGTCTGTTGGGCTTGCCTTCTTCTCAGGGCGAACAAGAAGACGATTTTACAAGGTTTGCACGGAAAAGAGGCGTGGACGGTGCTCTGGTAGCGCCATTTTTACTGCGGAGTGAAAATGAGGAGATCTCACGATTTGCTACTGCGACCTTCGGAGCACTTCTTCTACTTGGAGGCTAAGGACGCGTTCAACGAGTTAAGATCGCGAGCAAAGAATCGCTGGTGCTGCTGTATAAGCACATTGTCTTTTTTCTTTGTTTGGCAGGTAAGAGACTTGAATGCTCCTCGAGTTGAAAGGAGCCAGTCATACAAACTGAGAATATTGGCGGGGTTCATAGGAAATCAGCAGGTCGTGAGGAAATAAATTCCTCCTCTTTAACCCGTTCTGCGTTCTCTTCTCGCTCATAACGACTTTGAGATGGTCATATAACGCATGTCATTGAGCTCGGTGCTGTCCGGTTCTATTATACGTCGGGATCGCCGAGACAAATACTTGGAACCTAATTTTAAACCTCGCTCTTGAGCAATTGCCTTCATCACTAAGATCTCTGCTTCGATCCGTGCACGATCCTAAGCTTGTGTCCATTTCTACACTCCATTGAAGGAATGTGGATGTCTGACGGGGCTTGGATGTCTGACGGGGCTCGGAAATAGAAATGAGACAAGGGCTCCCAGACCTCTTGATTGAATTTGATGGTCAGGCAACAAAGCAACAAATACCGCAATGCGAATGGTGAAAGAGATCTTGCAAGTTGCGAGAACACTTTTGAGTTGATCCTCAAGGTTCTTCCGCTACTTCAGTTCATTGCTTTCCGGTGCCAGCTAGCCACTCCAGGGCAGCAGGCGTGCACGAGTTGTCCGGAAAATATTTCGGAAATGCTTCAGCAAATGACTAGATTTCTTGTCAGTTCAATAGTCCGAACCTGTCTCACAAGCGTTTGAACACACGATGCGGAGTAATGACAATGCAAATCAATCTTCCCAACTTGGTTTATCCCTTGATGCGCCATCTCATCTCCTTCTCCCATCCCTACGATGAAACGCAGGTACAATTTCGCCTCCGCGATGATCATAAGCTGCCCCTTGCAGTCCAAGGATTCTTCCCAGCCCGTCCTTTACCAACTTTATTCCAGTAGAAATCCCAGCTTTGCAACAGAGGCATCGATCAAGCAGGTTGACCCAGCGCGGGGCGTTTGAACGCACGAAGACCTCCGAGCCAAACCCCCGTCGAGCTTCCCAGCTTGCAGCAGGATGAAGCCCTTTCTCCAACAAATATCCCGTGCATTCCATGCTCATCACAATCACCCAAACGCATAAGCTTCCTCATCCCTTGCTCCAACGTGGTATGCCAATGCGTATTCGCTCTCGTTTTAGAAATCTTTCAGCGCAGGTCTGGCGTTACATGATACAATCCTGCTATGTGGTGTGGATGAGACCCAATGAATCAACTTTGCCCGTGCATGTATACTCTAGTCGGCCGCGTGCACACCCCCTTGACCACATCCCTTCCTCCTTCCAACTTCCGGTAGATATGGGGAGATAAAAAAAAAGGGTCCGCACCGATTGCCAGGATTGAGCACTGGACGGAGATAGGAAGCAACTCGGGCTTTCTGACAGATTTCCGTAATAACTGGATTCCAGTTCTCTGTCATTATGGAGGCTGTGATTGTGGTAAGATTCTCTTCGTCCTCACCTTTATGGATGTTTTTGTACTAACGAGTCGTCTCGCTGTAGGCATCGGTTCTTTGCGTTGCCTATGCCGTGTACTACGTATATTCTGATGCTTTGGCTGAAGTTCCCGGGCCCCGATTCGCCAAACTATGCCCAGTGAGTCAGGTCCTACGCAGCGTCGTCAAGGTCAGAATTAACAGATATAGTCATGGTTAATTCGCGTTCTTTGGTCGAACAAACTCAATCAAGGCATACGGGAGCAGCATCAGAAACATGGTAAGTCGTTGGTACCCTTTTCTTCCCTCTTAACTCTCATCTCGTTTCGCTCTCTCGGACAGACTGACCGAGGATAAAGGCGACGTCGTACGCCTCGGACCAAGTGAACTCTCCTTCTGCTCCCTCAGTGCCCACGATACCATCTATAACACAAACAGCACTTCCTTCATCACATATGGATCATTCCAGTCGGCTGTGGAGGGTCTCTGCCCACCGGGGGTCACCTTCGTCAGCCATCACAGCCCAGCAGAGCAGAAAGAATTGAGGAGAGTCTTCCAACCAGCCATCCGTCTCGCAGTCGCGGGCGGTCTGGAGGCCCACCACGAGAGACGATTCAGCGAGCTCGTCGCCGGGTTGAACATCAAACCTGGCGTGCCCATGTGTGTTAATCTCACCGGTCTCCTGGAGAAGTTGGAATGGGACCTCATAGGCGACTTGGGACTGGGATATGCCGTTCCGGACAGGCTGAAAGGTATCACCATGTGAAGACTATTCATCTCACCACCACATGCTAACCAGATGTGTTTTGTGGATAGATAACTGGACCAGCCAGAAAACTCACCAAAACCTGATCGGGGTTGCCTTCGCGCTGGGTTCGTTCCTTCTGAGCCGGCGCGGACTCAAGTTGCTCGTCGATAGCTTTGGTCCTTTCTGGATACCAAAATACCTTGACCCAGCGCACCTATTTGATGTTGCACTGAAGCAGTATGTCTGAAGGCCAAGCCCATGCTGATGGCCCACCGCTAACAGACGTACACAGGCGAGCCGAAGGCAAGAGCACCTTCGTTTCCCAAGCAATACCATATAAGAACGACAAGTACCCTTACTTGACCAAGCAGATGTCTAGCAATGTGACTGGTCTAATGTGAGCCGCAACCGCTTTCAGTCATCGAAGCAAAGTGCTAAGGGTTTTCAGTTATGCCGCTTTCGAAACATCCGAGTCCTCCACCCGAGCAATCTTATGCGCCCTTATGCAAGATCCTGTGCGCTACCGCACTCTACAACAGGAGATCCGGTCAAACTTCTCCGCCAGCAAACCCATCACCGACAGCCAACTCGTAGGGCTTCCGTACCTTACTGCCTGTATAAACGAGGGACTGCGACTCTGGCCCGGCCTGAACGGACAATTCACGAGTCGGGTTTCGACAGGCGCGGTGGTAGACGGGGTCTACGTTCCCCCTGGAGTACGTCGCATGAATTTCTTTTGTTTCGCGTTTCTTCTTGTTCTCGTACCGTTTTTCCTCGGACCCCGCAACTGACAGAAGCGAACGAATAGTGCTTAGTCTCGGCGGATCTGTACACTCTTCAGCGCCACCCGAGGTATTGGCACGACCCGGACACCTTCAAGCCCGAACGCTGGTTGGACCCCAAGAACCCAGATGAAATGCGCGCCTTCCGGCCGTTCTCCGCGGGGCCCCGCTCGTGCCCGGGCCGGCAGATCGCGCTGCAGAAGCTTCGGCTCACCCTCGCCAAATTCATGTTCCTGTTCGATATGCAGTTTGTCAATCCCCATTTCGAGTGGGACCGAGATGTGCCGTCGGGTCTTTTGTGGAGCTCGGTCGAGGTCATGGTGCGGATGTCGCTTCTGGAGCCGCCAGTGGAAGCCGTGGAAGCCGTGGAAGCCTGAGTCCGGTATATTTGTATCTCAGCAACAGCACATAGATTCGTTGCCGTCTAGGCTTGAAGTATGAAAGCATATAATGGCATGAGCCTGCTCATATCTTGCAGTAACCTATAATAATCCAGCCATTACCCTCGTCAACGCCTCATCCTCCGCTTGAAAGGCATCGAACCCCTCCGTCGCGGCATCAGGTACCAGTCCCTCCTCACACGCTCCCCCATTGCCCATCCGCGAATCGAAATAAAACCCACCCGCCATTTCAAAGAAACTAGTCAGGTCCTCACAGCTTGTCTCGTCCGCAAGAACCGTCGTCGGAGACGTCATGGAGCGCACGTACGCAGACCCCGGGTGCTGCAGCGTTGGGACACCCGACATGGGCGTCGGAGTATATGGCGACTTGCCATGAGTCCCCATCGACAATGGGGTCCCCGTAGCATCCAGCCCAAGCAGAGTGCGACGATTCGCTCCATCCTTCTGCACAGGCTCCCTGGGCCTCTGCGCCCCGAGATTCATCCAGATCATCTTCAAGCTCTTTATGATCTTCTGTAAGCGGCGGGAAGTGCGCGCGCGCGTCGACGACCGCCGCACCATGTCAACGGCGGCGTAGAACTCGGGCCGACAGACATGGCTGAACCGCGCAGGGGCATGCAGGACTGCCAGGAACAGCGCCGCCAATGCCGAGAGGAGGAAGTAATTGAAGGGTTCCGGGCGTTGGAAGTACAGCGGCGACACGCGGGAGAAAAAATCGAGCATATGGACTGTTCTTTTGGCTGTTTCGACGGCGGTCGAGGCGCCGGACACGTTGGATTCGATGCTCTCGCTGCTGAGGAGGTTCTGGCGGTAGACGAGGATGCGGAGTTGGTTTGCCTGGAGGGCGAGGAGGACTTGGAGCATCATCATGCTGTCTGTTTGCGTGTGGGGTTGGATCTGGGATTGTGGAGTAGCTGTAACTGTGGCAGCGCGGCCGACGCGCTCAGACTGGGTTGGCGACAGGGTTGGGTCGAAGCGCAGCTCTGGAGGAATAGACTGGATCCATTGCTGGACCTGAAAGTCGAGGTAGGAGCAGTAGTCTGCTGTTGCGGCTCGGGGCCTGTTGCGCCAGCCCACGACTAGGCCCCAGATCTTGGTGCTCAGACGCGCGTAGTTGATCATGCAGGTGAGGTAGGGGGTGCTTGTGCCGGGTTCGGGTAGATTGGTGTCCATGTCTGAGTCCTGGATGGCGAAGGGCAACCCCGTGCCGAAGGACCATTTGCGGTCGAGGACGTAGATGCACCAGAACAACCGGCTCGCATATTCGCATTGCAGCTCACCTGGGAACACGCCACCGGTCTTCTGCCAGGTCTCCTGGCAGTGTAGGCCGAGTTGCATTGCTCCTCGCACCGCCATGCCGATAAGCCGCCAGGAGATAACTTCGTCGTCGCGATAGGAATGGAAGATGGACTGTCTCATCAGCAGCCACCCAAAGATACATCAAGCAGAAATGACGGAAATACCAGCAAAGTCAAAATGAGCAACTCCTTCATATCCACCTCTGGGACCTTGAGCCGCGTCGCAAACCGATCTTCCACGCTGTCCGCCAGCAATGCTGCCCTCTCACTGCGGCCATGCGACTCGGCCAATAACGCCGTCGCCAGTAGAATCTTCACCACCTCAACATCCCTCGCGAAGAACCACTCCTGGTCCAGCGTAGCCGGTAAGCTCGATTCCACCCCATCTTTATCCCGGAAGTAGTCCGCAATGTATGTACGCACGCTTTCCAGATCGACGCAAGGGTACATCAACCCAACTGTATTCTCGTACACGTCGACAAGGCGGAGCGCCTCAGCAGAACCTAGACACCCCAGCGGATCGTCAGAAGAGATGTCGTCTCCGAGGGGGGCCGCCGGACTCTGCACCGCCGTCGAAACAAGGTCGTCACCGCTGTCAAAGTCCTCCGGCTGCCGTTGGCGCGCAGTCAGGCCAAACTCTGCACTCGTGGGACCGATGTAGGACGGTGACTGCGGACGGTTCATTATGCGGTGGAGCCCTGCAGCCGTTGACGATGGGGACACCGTTGAGATAGCCGTCGGGGTAGTGTTTGTCGTTGAGGAGGAGGAGGCTGATTCAAGTTGTCGCAGGCGAGCGGACATGGCTCGCATCTCGCGCTGCAGCGCCTCGATCTGACGGTCAACGGTACTCAGTCGGGTCGACACCCTGATCATCGTCAGCTTGTATCACTCAACGAAGCTGATGCAGCAAACCTCTCATCATCGACCTGCACCTCTGGTGACGAAAGTGTTCTATTGCTGATTGCATGTGCGTTGGAAACATAGACGCATTGAACATTGTCGCGGGCGCAACGCGAACACACCGGCTCTCCGCTACATTTCAGTTTCCGCCGCTTGCACTCGTTGCTGTGCAATCATTATCAGACGAGATATCACAATGAGCTGAAGACGGCGGGACACACCATGCTACCTGGGTGTACTTGGCTCGTTTCTTGCTCCGAGGCTGACCGGGAATGTCGGCACTCCGCTTAGGGGATTCCGAGCCCATAATCTGGCGCCTTAGCCGCTGTAACTGGTCTGATTTAAAGACCTATACCGCATCGGAACACTAGAAATCAATGCCGATGAAATCAAAAAGGGCTGATACTTGCCGCATGGTTGAAATAATATCAGGTGGAGGAGGCAACGATGGGTGTGGAAGAAACACAATTCCGCGTCTCGGGCGGACAGCGGAATTGACGCGGATTCAATAAGAGCCTTAGGCATCAAGCTTCATCTTATCAATTGAACTGATCAGTCTGACGGTCTGACTCCTTGATTAAAAAACTTTTATATATACAAGAGACACCGTAGGGCGTCCACCAGAGGATTTGCCTATGACTTGATGATCAAATCTACAGTCTCATAAATATCATGTATCGTAATCCTCCTGCAACAGTCTCAATCACAGCTGAGCGTCACGACAACATTCCTTTTGTACGACTCTCGACGCCGCGTTCCTGCTCGAGGGCACATCCAGAGAGGGATTGGCCGTGAAGAAATCCGCCGGCTTAATCATCAGTTGGAATATCTCGACAGGCCTTTTGGATGTTAGCACCGAGTCACTGGTTGAAAGGGGAGAATCATTACTCACATGACTGGCCAATCCTCGACACGAGGATTGTGCGTGATACCAAAAGTACTCCAGACCACAACATCAGTATCCACTACAGATTCGCCCCGTTTGACAGCGTCGGCCACTCCATCCACCTCCTGCTGGCTCTGAAGCGTGTATCGACCTCCCGCATACAGCTCACCATCGCGATGCTTTGTCACCCACACGTGGTGCTGTGCAAACTGCGCTCGCTTGGCTTGGACGGAGTTGGGATCCGCCAGTAACAGTTGGGTCGCCAGCGGAATGAACTTGTAACCGACAGGGTGACCACTGATGGGGTTCTTCTTATGAGGATTGATCATCTTGATGGTACGGTTCAGTTCCGGAGCCGCGTCGAGGTAGCACGCCCGCTCAAGCGTCTGTTGAGTGACCTTGTAGAAATTACCCTTTGGGTTGGTGACATCGTTCATGGGTACTGGATGAGATTCCTCGACCACGACGGAATTATTTGGTCCATCAATTGCGGGGTCCATACGGACACAGAAGATGTGCTGATGGTTCTGGGCCAAGACACCTCCGCTAACTACGTTACCGTAATCGCTGACCTTGCCCGGGTCGATGTTGACGACGTTCAGAATGCCTGTCGCGCGGGACTCGACTGTAATGCCGCCAGATTGATCGAACTTGTAGGCGAAGATGTACTCGTAGTTTGCCAGCGTAATGATGAATTGCACGACCAGTTCGCGGTTGCGGGTGACCACAGCACGGCCTGTCCTCCAGTTGGAGTGCTTCCAACCGATACCGTTGTCCTGTTCATGCAGGCAGATGGCATTGGGCAATTTCTTCGCACTGCCGTCTGGTCCTGTAACGATGGCATCAAAGTATTTGATGACACCCAGGCAGTCACAGCCAATGGAAAGGTTGTTGGCCATGTTACCGCCACCACCATCGCCAAAGTCGAAAGCCTGTTTGCGGTGGAAGGGAGGACGAGGGTCTGCATAGGGAACAGTCTAAATTCCGGTCAGTCAAAATGTCCCAACAATTCCTCTGAGAATAACCCTACCATCTCGCTGATTGACAGTCGGTGCATCACGCTACGGCCATCGTACCAGACATCGTGAATAGTCGCGCCCTCGCGAGGATTAAAACCAACACGGAAACTCCACTTCTGCCACTCGACCAAGGACTCGTTTGTGATGCGAAAAGACGGGCCCTCAGGCTGCACTACGTTCAGGGGCTTCAAATCCCGCCGAGTGCCGTCTGGCAGAAGCTCCGGCACGTAGTCGGAAGCCTTGCAGTGCCCGATAATGTCACGCTTGAAGGTTTGCTCGGTCAAGCCATCTCCCTTGCCGCCGGTAGCCGGACGATCCACTCGAATGATTTCTTGGGTATGCGCATCCATCACAGGGATCAATGGCAGAGGATAGGAGTAGAAGTTCGCATCCGGGTTATTCTTGCTCTTGTCGGTAGCAAAACAGAGACCCTGGAAGTACCGCCGATTCTCATCAGTGTCGTCCAAGCCACCATAGGGCCATGGCTCGATTGTGACCTCAAATCCCGGCGGCAGGTCGAAATCTTCCAGGGCTTTCTTGAATAAGGGTGAGGTAAAACATCGCTCAACGAGGTTCTCGAACTCGCTCCTGTAATATTGACATTAGCGGGTATTTGCCTTTCTGAGACATGTATTTCAACACACATAGTAATCGAAGCATGATGTTGCTTTCCGACAATGTGGTGCTTGACACGCTTGCGGGCGACCACGTCGACAACGGATTCATGAAAGGAGGGGATGCGGTCGGCTCCAATCACATCATATTGGCAAGTAGCGAGGCGAGGAGGTCGAGGGGTGGTTGGGCTCAGACGACCAGCGTGCTCAAGAGCAAGGAACTCGCGCAGCTGGTCCTTGGGAGGTTCCAACAAGTAGATCTCACGGAAGTCAATGACCGTGTTGGGATGCTCTGCAATGACGACATCGCGCGCAAGGTTAGTCTCCGCTTCGGAGAGGATTGCTAGAGGGTGAGGAGCCATTGACGGGAGGGACTGAATGATGAAAAAAACAAATTCATCGAAAGATGAAACATTGAAGATGAAGCAGCGAAGTTGAAGCCATTTTGTACTACCCGGGCGTATTTCTTGCCTGATTGGGATGTGAGGGGAGGCCAAAGAATACCGGAGCGTCGGAACCTCGGAATAGGTTCATGACGGAAGCTTTCCGTGCCCTGTTTTGTGATTGGTCGATAATGGGCGGGGTGGATGGCCCCGCCTGGGGAACACCTAACCATTTTCGGGATACGACACGCGATCGGGCTATTGGCTATTGCACCTATCAATGTGATATATCACAGTTGAGAGAGACATGGATTAAAACCGGTCGAGATATCCTTCATGGAACTAAGTCAATTGACAGATGGTGAATTTGTCCTTGGTTAACTTCAAACTCAAGCATGTGATTAGGGCTAGATTAAGAGTGGTCCTCTGGCCATCCGAGGCACGCAGCATATACTTCTAAGGACATTGTCAACAAACCATCGAGGATTTCTGCACCTGATACCGAACTAGCTTCATCCAGAAAATACATATCGTGAAGTAGGTTAGACTATCTATTCAGTCTCGCCTTTACCCCGATGGGCCTCTCGCAACGGTTTGCTTCCTGCTAGTGCTCAGTCTTCTGAGCATCCCAGGCCACCAGCCATCAGGAAATCATGATTCTAGATGGCTAAACTTTGCACACCATGCCACATGATATGCAAGATGCAGTAATTTAGTAGAGGCATAGGTATATAACAAATATTATGGCCATAATAAGTAGTTTAATAATTGTTAACCACTCAAATAATGCATGCACAGGAGACTTGTTTGTGCTGAGAAAATTCTATCGGCACTATTATTCTAACTAGCCCTTTCCGCGCAACTGCCTAGACTTGAAGGTATCTATTAAATAGCATATATTGACAGAACTTATGATGAATTAGTATTGTTTGAAATGTCATGAGCGTCTTGGAGTGGTTAGATAGGGCAGCAGGGACTTATGGCTTATTCGCATTGGTCTTCAAGTCCTAACTGTTTGTATCTCTTATCTACTAGTTATCGTATACAGACATATGGACATTTTTGAATAGGATTCTATGAAGTACATGTGGGTTGAATATCACCCGCAGCCTGTATAATTAGAGTGCCTTCTAGTAGGGTGCAAACCTAATATCTACTAAATCACCATAGCAGCCCCCTATGGTTATAGTAGTAATTATATAGCCACAGGAGACTATTTAAATTGTCTATATTCTGCCTGCCTCTATACCCAAGGACGACGACAGAAACAGATATAGCGGGGGGAAACGGGCATTGAGGAAGAGGATTGCAGCAGAAGTGATGGGGTTGCTAACTTCATTATGGCCATCAAAGATATAGCCAGACGAATAATGATCCAGATGATAGGACTGAATGTTCCATTCTCTGCTCACTGTGTGGTGCTTTCTTAGAGTCTTATGGGCTAGGACAACTATATATCATCGAACTTCTGATGCCCACTTTCAAAACTTCCACTTAGCCCAAATTAGCAGCTTGTCTGTAATGTTTATCTACAATCTATTACATTGAAGGATTATGATAGCTAATTTCTTGGCCATAATGATAATGTCCAACCGATTGCAAGCCTCTGAGAACATGGCTCAATTGTTGTTTGTGTTGGCTGCACCACGTGGAAGATGTAGCATTTTTAGTGGACGCAGATCATCCAACAGAGTTATGTTTCCCGCTTCAACTTGGTCCCCAGCAACAACTGAAGGATCTTCGATCTTCTCGGAACGCAACAGCTCATGTATAAATAATGCGGATATGGAGTGTCTATGATGATCATACCGTCTCACTCTACGAAGCTCTAGTCAACATGCTATCATTAGGCTTGACGCTTTTGTTCTCAGGGACGGCAACCCTTGCCTCCCGGGACACCTTCTATCCGCCTCTGAACCACAGCACATTCATCACCAACACCTCCTACGGCACTTATGGCGGCATCTACACTGCTCCTGCCGATAGTGCTAGCTCACCGTCCGCCGATGATGTCTACAATTACTGTTCCATGCCTCATCCGCGCGGAGAGACCTACTCTCTGCCGCCCCCTGTTGCAAATCATTCAATCAAGGCTAAGCTGGTATACCTTGAATACTTGCAGCGTCACCAACGGCGGACTCCTTACAACATCCTTCCTGGAGGAGAGGTAATTTACTTTTTTCCAATTGCGCCGATCGGTCGCTAACTCCGTCCAGGATCAAGAATACAACTGCGACAATATCGATCCGCACGTCTACGCCGCGCCAGCTTCGCAGCACCCACAACCAGTCGCTGTCTATGGTCAAGCTTACTCAGATCCGTCCAACCCGTATCTTACCACCTATGTTAATGGGTCCTGCCAGTACCCCCAACTCACTCTGGGAGGCTTGCTCGACGGCTACGAGCACGGCCGTGATCTCCGGGCCGTCTACGGCCGCCGGCTAGGCCTGATCCCCTCAAACCCAGACCAGAAGAAAGTCTGGTTCCGCTCCAGCTCTTCGACCCTGACGCAGGGATCCGCCGGCGCCGTCCTACGCGGCCTCTGGCCGGAGTACCACGAGCCGATTCCAGTGCACCAGCAAGCCTCCGCCGTCGACACAGTCAACCGGGGATTCCCCTGCTCCGCGCGCAACACCCTCCTATCCGCGATTCAATCCACTGCCGAATGGAACGAGCATCTCACAGTCACGCAGGCCCTCCGTGACAAACTCGCAACCATGTTCGACGCGCAGGACGAGCCCGCCTGGATCTCGAACTTTGACCACTTCGCGGACAATTTCCAGGCCCGCCTGTGTAATGGGTACAGGCTGCCGTGCCGCGTCCAGGACCGGACACAGTGTGTGGCCGCGGCCCAAGCAGACGAGGTCTTCCGCGCCGGTGACTGGGAGTATAATTACATGTGGCGGCGCAGCGCGAACGCGACACAGTACATCCAGGTCATCGAGGGTTTGTTTATTGGGGAGATAGTACGGAAGCTTGAGGCAGTTGCGGAGGGCGCATCGAAGCTGGTGTATAGCCATAACTTTGTGCATGACGGGGATATCTCCCCTATTCTGGGCGCGCTGGGGATCACAGTGATGCGGTGGCCGGGGATGGGCTCGAATATCGCTTTTGAAGTTTGGTAAGTTCGTCTCCTCATTTACTTGGGTCTAATATCGGTTTCTGACGAAACCAGGAAAACGTCTACTTCGGAATACTTCGCCCGCGTCCTGTACAGCGGCCACGCCATTGAAACAATTCATGGGCGGCTGGACTGGATCCCACTGTCGAAACTGCTGGATATCCTACGTCCTTTTGTCCCGGAAGATATCAAATCAATGTGTAATTAATTGAATAAATTCGTATATAATAGTTGCTTTGAAAACCAAAAGTCAATTGTGACGTCTCTCAGAATAATACGATTGGACGCGATACATCATACGCCCTGCCGACTATTTTATTGATAGTAGGTAGACTCTGCTTGTGCATTTACATTGCCTCTTGGCAGTGACGAATTATTAGTAAATCTCATAGCCACTCGCGAACGTTGTACGAATCATCTCGATCTCCAAGTGTACGACAATGATTCCATAGCACTCTGCTTTTTGCGAGCGCCTTATACCCAATTCTACAAATGAAAATGGACGGAATTCTCCGCGCTTATCCTGACGTATGGAGATCTAGCGTCTACGCGAGTCTTTACTGACAGCCTTTGCAGCCGGCGAGTCGAGCTGTAGAGAGGGCCTTTCCACTGCATCGAGCTGGCCTCCATTCTCTCTCCGATGAATCGCTCGCTGCCCATCTCGACTTCGCCACGGTCCTTTTCGACCTAGGTCAAAAGACCGTGGTGCGACTCTCAAAAGACCTAGGTTTGAAAGGCGGCGGTAACGTGCTTCCCTGCGAGGCAGAAGTCCTTAGAATTGTCGCCTCAAAGCCCGGCATCCGGGCTCCACGCGTCCATCGCTCGTTCCAAGTCGCAGACGACACGAGATACTTCTGCACGATGGAATATACCGTGGTGGATTACATCAACGTACGTTCAACCTCTCGATAGCTGTCCGGAAGGCCTCAGCAATGAACAGAAGCTGGACATTTCAAGACAGGCTGTCCAAAATATACTCAAAATGCAGTCTGTTAAATTACCAGAGCCAGGGCCAATTGGCAGGGGACCATGTCGCGGTCAATTCTTCACCCATTACAGTGCGGGTCCAGTCATAAGCAGCGCTGAGTTCGAAGGCTGGATTATTTCATAAGCTGGAGATTTGTAAGAAGTACAATCAGGCTCCGCAGGATATCTCCGACTTCAGGTTGGCCGAATCCGTCCTTACCCATCGAGACATTAGCCCTCAGGATCTTATATTGGATCAAGATGAACAGGTACGGCTTGTGGACTAGGCGGACGCAGGAGCATACCCTCCAGCGGTTGAAGGTGCAGCACTGGCCTTCCAGATGAGTTTTCCAGACTTTAGTGCCATGGTGCTGTCATTTCTGCCACGGTATCCTGAGGAAGAAAGACAATTGCATTCTATTGGATATGGAATATCAACAGCTGCGCTGGCTTGATAAGGGAATGGCCACTGAAACTGGACGAGGTACGCCCACTCTTCGAAAACAGAGCAGTGGGGTTAATGCAAGTAGACAAGGCCCAAATAGCCAACCATCTACCTGGATAATACACCTTCACTCCTCACAACAGTAGCAATACTGCCCGTCCGAACAGCACTGCGGAAACTCTCCATGACAGCAAACAGCATGCGAGCATGGAGACGAGCAGCGGTAGCAATCTAGGTAGCATTCGTCAGTTACGTCGATCATTCGTCGGTTGCTTCAACTTACGGCGGTCGTCTATTCCTAGGACGGTCTGTTCTAAGTTCAAGGCAGGGGTCCTCTTCGCGTCTGCGGGAGCCTTTTTTATTTCTCCTGTTTACTTCAATCAATACCGTCTGATGAACCAGAGAATGGTAACCTTACGCGCAGAATTGTGGTGTTCTGCCTGGGCGGCGAAAAGGTACAGGAACATCGCAGAGATGTAGACAGGCTTCATTATGAGAATAGATGGGTTTGATGGGTTTCTCTTTTCCCTCAGGTCAAGATCCCAAGAGTACAGAATTTATGTAGGTTTCGAGCGACATGCTTTTGTGTTCAGATGAGATTGTCATCTGCCACTGTACATATCTGTGTCATATGGCGGGCTGGATGTACATCAGCTGATTGGTCCTTAACAATTGCGGGTTTGTAAGAATTGGGAAGAGTAGATCAGTCGTATAGGCAATATTCAAGGTTGCTGCATAATATTAGACATCGTATCAGACGATGTATATTTGTCTTTGTTCTGTTCATAAGATACGATCATAGCACTTTCTAAACGAAAGCGAGAATGATGGAATTCAAGGACGACAAGAAGCTCTCTCATCAAAACGTTGCTCTGATGAAAGGTCCATGAGACCAAGGTAAAGGAGCCCTTGCCTATGCTCTTTGTAGGTAACTGTGAATTAATAGCTCGCATAGAGGCCAGTACAGCAATCTTTGACTATCTATCTTCTTCAAAGATGGCTGATTTTGGTTAGTGTTCAATGCAACCAATATGATAGTAAGCAAGCACTGAATCGGTTATCGATGACATTTGGGTCCGATTCCTTGGTTGCCGGTCCTCTAATCTTGATGTCGGGTATGAAGATGGTACAAGGAAGCTCTTCGTTAATTCAATCAGAGATTCGGAATACTCGTAAAAATGACACCTGAGGCAATCAAAGTAAGCACTCCACATTTGTGTCATGTGGGGAGCTTACTCAATAGGCAGGCGGTGGGAGTTTATTAGTGCCTGACTTCAAATCATGTGATTTTCAACGGTCTGCAAGAGTAAAAGGGACGTCAGGTACGAGAATAATAATGGCAGGGCCGCGGAAGCATGCCATTTCTGTCCCTGAGTACCTAGCTCAAGTCTTATTAGAAGATCTGCAAGTATTTTCGTGTCTATTTCCATGAACTCATCCTGGCGAAAATGAATAATTGCCTCCATAACTCGTCTCAGGATGATGAAATAGCTATAGGCTCCTGAACTAACAGCTCCCCTCGAATCAATTTGCTCCAAGAGGGACACAAAATGGACTTGTCATTGACCCAAGGGGATTACTTTTTGCCATGTTTGCATGCGTTATTAACTTGGTTATCATATTCGAAACCAGGAAAATGAACAGCCTCCTTTATGATTGGGTCGATTGGAGAATTAGTTATCACTTCCGCTTGATTATAAATGCTTATCCGCCATCTTCCACTGCTGGCAGAATCGAGTCTTTATCACCTTTGGCAGCAAAAATATACCAATTGTCAATATCCATGGGCACGAACACTCTACTATCGTTGCCTTCGAAACATCCCACATTCAGAGAGCATCATGGTGGCTGACCAGCAAAGAGACGCAGTGCCCTCCGAGGCCACACCGTTGATAGAGCATCCGCTCACGGATCATGATGCAACGCGGATATCGCCTTCATTTATCAGAGGAGCGGTCATCACTATCACCGTGGGCCTGTTGCTATTCATTCAAAGTAAATAAATTTGCCATTTCGAGGTCGTTCACGAAAACCACTAACAAAATGCCATTGCAGCCACGAACATATCAATGTTGACCACGGCTCAATCGGACATCGCAGAAGATTTCGACGCCTTTTCGGAAACGACGTGGTTCAGCTCAGCATACCTGGTACGTTTATTCAATGTCCTTCAGAGCTGTCCATCACATGCCAGTCGGCTCATTAGTGCCTCGCATAAAGATCGCAATGTCCAGTGTCGCTCCTTTAGCAGGACGTCTCTGTCAGATCTTCACAGCCCGTAATTACACTCTTTTCTCTGTGGCTATATTAGCTGTTGGGCTCTTTGTTACTGCCGCATCCCCAAGCCTGCCGGTTTTCCTTTTTGGACGTGCACTATCTGGCTGTGGCAGTGCGGGTGTTATGGTCACCTCCTTCATCTTCATCCTCGACCTTGCAAGCAAGAAGAGAAGAGGTCTCTTCATTGGCTTGTTGAATGTCGGAGTGACGACAGGAATCTCATGCGGTGCGCTACTTGCCGGATTGCTGACGCCAGTCTTCGGATGGGTATGCCGTCCTTCATTCGATCATTGGAAAGGATACTGAGCTAACCCAAGAACTAGCGCCTGATCTTCTGGGTTCAAGCACCTGCTTCTTTGATTCTGGGGTTGATCTTGTTCCGCGCTGTTCCCAGCCCTAAGAATACTTCCATGAGTCTGCAGGGCAGTTCTCCCTGGCAAAGTCTAGCCAAAGTCGATTATGCGGGTGCCTTGACTCTGGTAAGACTACCAAGTTTTGATTGACGACAGAGCTTGAGGATTAACCAATCTTCCAGGCGACTTCGGTATTTCTGCTGCTTTTCAGCCTTGCGTCGCCAAACTCAACCGTCACAATCACACCTCTGGTCTTGAGCTTCGTCGCTTTCGCCGTTTTCCTTCTTATTGAGTCGAAGTTTACATCAGAGCCGATAATCCCGCTTGAAGTACTCAAAGCAAGAAGCATACTGGCTACCTGCCTAGCAGCTCTAATCTCGATGATGGCCCGCTGGTCTGTGCTTTTTTTCACGCCAGTGTATGCAATGGCGGTTCGACAATGGTCTCCCGCCTCGGGAGGGTTGATCCTAGTTCCAACGAACGCAGGCTTCGGCCTTGGAGGCCTGTTGGTCGGATGGATCCATATTCGCAAGACGAGCAGTTACTACATGTGGGTGTTGTTGCAATTGATCCGAACGGTCTCAAAACTGACCCCTCATGCTGTAGCTCGACGCTGATAGTGTTCCTGCTCTTTGCGTTAACGAACTTTATACTGGCCCTACTATCGACACCCTCTTCGCCTACCATTGCCTACGTCGTCTCAACCTTTTTTAATGGCCTTTTCATTGGCGCTTCGATGAATTATGCATTGTCTCATATGCTACACCTTACCGATCCAAACGTGCACTACATTGTGACCTCCCTATTAGGCATGTTCCGTGGTTCTGCTGGAAGCTTTGGATCGGCCATTGGCGGCGGCTTCTTCCAGCGAGAGCTGAAGAAGGCACTTGAGAAGGGATTTGGCGATCACGGACTTTCTGGGAAAGAAGACCTTGTTCGTAAACTTTTGGGGAGCCCCGCCTTGGTGAGAAACCTGAGTGGACTTGAGAAAGAGGTGGCCACTCAAAGCTATGAGCAAGCAGTCAGGGTTTTGATCTTGGGCGGCTGTGTTCTGGCTCTAGTAGCGACAATCATCCAAGCATGTACAGGCTGGAGAGCACCTCATGAGGTCGAGAAAGATGTCCAAGATCATCTGGAGGATAGACTCGATAGGGAATAATAGACTGTCCCAAACTTTATATGAATCATTTGCAATCTATATGTCCATCTTGATGCCTTCTACAATATCGAGTATCTTATGCTCGTCGAATTAACTCTTGGTGAAGACGAAAAGGACATAGTTGTGTAATAACCAATCTATATACACAGCTTCCGCAAAGACTGTGGAACCCGTGATTTGAATTCAACTTCACCACAAGGGCTTCCCTGTCCGTTACATGTTAGACTTGGTGGCCTTTTGAGAAGCATAGCCAATGCGGCTATAAGTCTGGCCCAGGGCGTATCCCACTTGCATCACGCCCACTCAATCAAAAGTACATCTAAATTGCGCATGTCTTCAGGTCCTCCAACGCTCGCCACAGCTCCTCAATACAGTTCTAGTAACGTTTTCTATGTTGTACATGCGGAACATGCTCAACATGGTCATCTAGGTCACAGCGGAGATGTTTACAGAGCAGGAGCTATACCCAAATAAGCGGGCTAAACCCAATCCAGTAATTCACGGCCTTCAAAGAATTGGTGCCTTGGTGCCTGAGTCCCGTTGAGTCTTGGCACTCCAGTGTGGACCTTCGATAGAAACTCACAACTTTGCGAGATCTCACATTCCTTTGATCCAGTTCGATACAGCCTAAGAACCTGTATTTGCGTACCTTAGACAATCATCGCAATAATCGAAAGAAATTTCCATCATGCCCCGTGCAATCAAAGGTGCGCCGGTCGTCGAACCCCTATGGTGGTTGACTGTTGACTGTATCTGACCGATATCGTACGACAGGAGTGCTCATCGAGTGCGATCCGTCCGTCAAAGCCATCATACTGAAGTATGACGAAGAAAGTCACGACTACATCGTGGAGGATCTAGACGATGACCGCCATCTGGTCATCAAGGAAAGCCAGCTACAAAATTTGAAGGAAAGGCTAGGACGGGTAGGGATACCGAAAGTTCTTCACTGCGATGGGTGCGCTAATATCCGGATAGGAGCTTGATGAGAAAGTAATGCAGCCCGAAGAATCAGAATCCGAGTAGAGGAACGACGGGACGACGTCATCCAAACTGCCGAAGCAACGATACGATCTCCTGGACTTTTGAGCGCATCAGTATGATCATTGGCCGTTGATACTCGTCGTCTTCGACGGGACGTTCGAAGAACTATTCCCTGAGTATTCTACGGTCGCGACGAGCATGCTCTTCGAAAGGAGCAGTACCAGTACTGCGAAAATGATATCGAAGAATTCGGCCGAAATCTACGTTGTCCACAATGTGATTTCACTGTGAAATCACGCAGCATAATCCTTGCAATACGGCGTGTTGCAAAATGCATTTGTGGTGTGACAGGGAGCCAATAATCTCTATCAATTCCATGTTATGGTGTGATGCAGGTTTGGATGTCTGGTGGCGAATTCAGAGTGTAGCCAGAACCTACGATGGAGGAACACATTGTGGGGGAGAATCATGCAATGAGTTAACAACCTGTATGACAGCTCATCAGACGAATGAACTGTGACCGATCTAGGACGTTCCATGGACAGCATCTCGTCAAAGGCATGGAATGCTTCGAAGCTTCTCCAAGCTGCCTGAAGCTCCTCCGTGAAGTTCATGTGGAGAGACCCCTTCGATCACGTGACTGTCGAATCTCCGCGAATCATCGAGTGCAGTCCAGCTATGTCCAGTCGACAATGCTCGATGATTCGTGATGCATCAAGCAGCATCCAGGGCTCTCGAGCAACACTTCTGAAGTCATCAGCATAGGATCATGGGAGATTCTCGAACCATGGTTCTGGGGTATATAGGGACCTTCAACACCTCGTCTACTCGAGGTTCAGTTCACCAGATCAGAACACAAGTATCACGATAACAACACGCTCACATCAACTACAACAACACTTCTTCAACGATATCGACTCGTTAACAACCTCATCACACACATTCAAAATGTCTCTCTTCCACACCTTCCACACTCCTGGCGACTTCGCCCCTCTCTTCCGCCTCCTGGACGACTACGATGTCCACCGGTCGACCAGAGGCCAGGCTTCCTCTGTGCGCTCCTTTGCGCCCCGCTTTGATGTTCGCGAAACCAACGATGCCTACCTTCTGGACGGCGAGCTTCCCGGCATTGCCCAGAAGGACATTGACATTGAGTTCTCCGACAACGAGACTCTCGTGATCAAGGGCCGCAGCGAGCGCGAATACCACTCCGGAACTCCCGAGCAAACCACCCAGGAGTCCTCTGACGACAAGCAGAAGGAGAAGGAGAGTACCGAAATGGTCAAGTCCGGTGACAAGCAAGTCAGCAAGAACGACAACAAGAAGCACCGCTACTGGGTGAGCGAACGCTCGGTCGGCGAGTTCCACCGCACCTTCCAGTTCCCGACTCCCGTCGACCACGACAACGTCAAGGCCAGTCTCAAGAACGGCATTCTGTCCATCGTTGTGCCGAAGAAGGTCGTCAACACTGGCGCCAAGAAGATTACCATCGAGTAAATGGTCGACGACTGGAACCATTCGGATACGAGCATGATGTGACGATGTGACGATACTTGCATACCTCCTTGTCTTTCCTTTGCATTCGCCGAGTTGATTCGAACAGTTTTTCGATAGCATGATGTTTCCGGTGCAAGCGCTTTTCAAGTCTGTCCTTTCCTGCATACTCAGTGTACTATGTCAGACAATAATTAAAATTTAATTATTCTCATTTCAAACTGAATCTTCTCACAATCGTAGTTCCTAGTATGTAGATGCATTGAGTGGAGTTATCGTACTATTATACAGAAGTAACTGAGGAGAGTATTAACACAAGTATGCAATAGCCCATGCACCTGGCACGCACTATCGCTGAAGAGCGTAGACATCATTCAAGAATTGCACCGCCTCCTCGAATATCTGGTCCCTGAGCTTCGTGTCGATAAATATTGACGGAACTAGTAAGTCACATTTAGTTCAGTCCAACATATCAGGAATGCAGAGTCATACTTTCCAACCACCCGTGTATCTGACCTTCGTCGAACCTGCTCTCAATGCGGTAAGGTTGCATGCGCGCTTCGGGCGAGTCCTGCTGATCAGCCAAGCCTCGATTGATGGCCGCAGCCTCCTCTTTCAACCTCTTCACGAACACAGTCTGCTCATGCAGCAGAATATCCATTTTGGGAACCACGAACATCATATTCCGGGGCAGGCACTCAATCTCCGCCAGGATAGGATGAAGTAGCGGATTAGTTAAATTCTTCTCCCGTCCTGGTCCTGCGTACGCGTCCATCAGCGGCTGCAAGAAGGCCAGGGGGTCTTTCTCTGGGAATCCAGCCGGCCGAGGTTTCTCCCACGGTGGGAGCCGCAGGTCAATCTAACAATAACCTCAGGCGTTAATACGTTTGATGGAGACGCTGAATAAGATATATACGGACCGGTGCATAGAACGTCACTGATGCCTTGATACTGAACTCTGTATGCGCCAGCCGCTGCGCAACGCCTAGTGCGAGATTCCCGCCAGCGGAGGACCCGCACACACTCATCGATCTCGGATTCGCGCCCCAAAGCCGCTCGGCGTTCTCGATCAACCACTCCGCGACGTCTTGGACGTCTTCATGGGCGTTTGGAAAGGTGTAGCGCGGCGCATACCGGTAGGAAGTAGACACGACAATCGCTCCGGTTTCGTGGGCGACTTTCTGACAGAATGACGTCTGGCCTTCTGGGAGACCACCTAGGAATCCGCCGCCGTGGATGTTGAGATGGAGAGCTCTGGATCCAATTTGGTTTTGTGTGCTTGGGTGATAGACGATGGCGCGGACTGAGTGGCCTGGCGCTCGCTTGAGGGGGATCCAGATGACAGTGCGGCGGCCTTTCGTGAAGACACTGGGGAGATATTGGATTGTGTTGGAGAGTAGTACGATCGGCTGGAAAGCCAAGAGACGCCAGCGAAAAGTGGGGGGTAATGATGGACAGAAGATAGCGTCGAAGAGAGGACCAAACCAGCTGTTTAGAAATGACATGTTTATCTTGGTTGATGAGAGCAAGTGCGCTGAACTGGGAGAAGAGGTTGTGCTCGTATTTTCGCTGCTGCATTCATGCCACGTGAGTAGTCATCTCAAAGGCCTTGTTCGTTCATCTTCTCTTCGCAACGCCATTTACTAAATCAATAGATTATATGACCAGGGTGGTGTTGTCTTCAAAATAGTCAAAGTACCTCTCTGTGCTAGAACCCCGCTGTGAAGGCAAGGAGACCCTAGAGGCATGGTAGGTGCGATCATTTGTTGTCAGGCCAGGTTCATCCCTGGTATAAATTTACCCAGCCATTTTGGAGAGAGATAACTCCATTGATGCAGTCATACTGGGAATCTTGAAGTATCATAGTGTTCACTGTCTCTAGTTGTCCGAGAGAATTGGATTGTGAGGTTGCAGCGCAGAATATATATACGCAAGATCCGAACTTCAGCTTCACCTTACTTCTTCCTCTGCTTCTAAACCCTTCTGGGTTATATATTTTCCTTTCGGTTTGTATATGTAGATAAGTTTTATACCACCCGCGATCATATAATCGGAAAATGCTGGCCTCTTTAGATCAATTGAACTTCAGGATGTCTCATCGCTTATCTGATCGGACCGAGGCACGTGAAGCCACCGCCAGAGAGCATCACCAACCCGTTTTCCATCCATCTTCTAGGATTCAAATTTATATATAATTCGTATTGTTCGTGCCAGAGGCCTTGCTGTGTTCTATGAACTCTTAAGTTTTCTCGTTGTTCATCATTATCCCAGTGCTCGGCTATATAGGACGGTGATCAAGTTACCGAGGTCCACCCAGCTTCTACCCCAGATATCCAACTTAACATCAGAACACCAGAACAGAGAAGCTCCACGACATTGCGAGTCGGACTCAGACCAGAATCATATCACCATGGCAGAAAACGACTACCAATCATTCAAGCACTTCATCATCCGGTTTCCAGCCGAACATCAATATGTCGCCCACGTGGAGATAAACCGCCCGGATAAGATGAATGCCTTCTTCGAGGCGTAAGTCGCTAATGCTTATCTGTTCCTTGGGTTATTCTTCACTTGAAATAATATCCGAACTAACAGAAAGCAGAATGTGGATTGAGCTGGGTCAAATCTTCGACCGTCTCTCGCAAGACCCCTCCGTCCGCGCCATCGTCCTCAGCGGCGCAGGCGAGAAAGCCTTCACCGCAGGCCTAGACGTCACCGCCGCATCGCAGGGCCTCCTGTCCGCGGACGGCGACCAGGCAGTCGATCCAGCGCGCAAAGCGGCCCATCTCCGCCGTCATATCGTCTCCTTCCAGGACTGCATTACGGCCGTCGAGCGCTGCGAGAAGCCCGTCGTCGTCGCTATGCACGGCTTCTCGCTTGGGCTGGCGGTTGATCTGTCGACGGCGGCGGATGTTCGTGTTTGTGCGCGCGGCACCAAGTTCGCCGTCAAGGAGGTGGATATTGGCCTTGCGGCGGATATTGGGACGTTGAGCCGGTTGCCCAAGGTGGTTGGGAGCTTTGGGTGGGTGAAGGAGGTGGCGCTGACGGCGAGGGTGTTTGGGGCGGAGGAGGCGCTGCGCGTTGGGTTTGTGAATCGGGTGTTTGAGAGTAAGGAGGCGGCTGTGCAGGGGGCGCTGGAGATGGCTGCATTGATGGCGACGAAGAGTCCGGTCGCGGTGCAGGGGACGAAGGAGATCCTGAATTACTCGAGGGATCACTCTGTGCAGGACGGTAAGTGTTCTACTCCCCCTCATTCATCTACGCGTGGTTAAGCAATATGCCGTCGGCTGACACACTGCAGGTCTCAGATATACTGCTGTTTGGAATAGTGCCATGCTGCAGACCAAGGATGTTTCGGCTGCGCTGCTATCTGGACTGAAGAAGCGTACTCCTACGTTTGAAAAACTGTAATTACTTGCATATTTCTCATAAGGATGTCCCCGCGTGGACTTGCCTGTCTCTCCTGACTCTACTATATTTATACTCGGACCGATGCTCCGTGACTAAAGTCTGAGTTCGGGGTAATGTATACGAGCATATCCCAGTGCCACAGGGTTTGAAGGATCAGGATCAATCCTCCAATCAGGCACTGATTCTGATCCTGTGGAATATATCCGCTACAGGAACTATCTATTCAAATCTTAATGACAGGTGGAAAATCCGCACAAATGTACTCTATACTCGGCCATGCAGCGGGAAATCTCATCAGTTTGCATATTACACTCCACAATAACCTGCATTTCTGCAGAAATAATATTAGCCGACCCCTCCCGGCTGGTGCGAAATCCGGGGTAATACATAAGATCCTGCTCCTCCGTGCCAAGTTGCGGAGAAGCATCTGACGCCCCGTGACTCTTGTTTTCTTAACTTCTCAACGCAACCTCCTGAAACTCCGGTGGACCGAAGGAATCTCGGATCCTTCGTCACATAGGGGCTGAGAAAGATGCCTGGAACGCGGTGGGAGATACACCGCAATTTTCATAGACTTTTTCCACGTATGTCTTTGCTTGTAGTTGTAGGTTGCTCGTATGGGCATAGGGGGGAGGGACTTATAAGGGAGTTGGTTGCTTCAGCCATGAGGGATAAGACTTTCATGTACAATTAGACACTCCGGAATCAGTCCTCAAAGCTATAAACCTCGATTCAAAATGAAGTGCTTCGCTTTTCTACCAGCGCTTGCCCTCCTTCCCGGCACCTTGAGTGCAACCGTCTACATGGCGGGTGATTCGACCATGGCCAAGGGCGGAGGTGGAGCTGGCACTGACGGTAAGTCTCAAGCCAACGAGTCCATTTGCAAGATATGTCTCTAACGCTCTCATTAAAACAGGATGGGGTCTGCACATCGCCCCCTTCGTCTCTGCCACAGTATCGAACAAAGCAGTTGCCGGCCGCAGTGCTCGCTCATATACCCGCGAAAAACGTTTCCAAGCCATCGCAGATGTCCTGAAGCCAGGTGACTATGTGGTCATCGAGTTCGGGCACAACGACGGCGGCAGCCTCACAACAACCGATAATGGCCGTACAGACTGTCCCGGAACGGGCGACGAGACCTGCACTACCACTTACAACGGTGTCACGGAAACCGTGCTCACTTTCCCCAAGTACTTGGAGAATGCTGCGCAGTTGTTTCTGTCCAAGCAAGCCAAGGTGCTGATCTCCAGTCAGACGCCCAACAATCCGTGGGAGACCGGCACCTTCTCCTATACTCCGTCGCGCTTCGTCGCGCTCGCCAAATTGGCTGCACAGACAGCGGGCGTGGATTATGTCGACCATGGCGCCTATGTGGCCGACATGTATAAGTCTCTGGGCATGACGACCGTTGACTCATATTTCCCAAATGACCACACCCATACCAGCTCTACAGGAGCTGAAGTTGTTGCACGCGCTTTTCTCAAGGCTGTAGTGTGCAGCGGCGCTCATCTGAAGGACGTCTTGAACACAACGGATTTCTCGGGCAGATGCCTGTGATTGAGACCCCTGGTAGCTTGCAGATCATGTGGTCTTACCGATAGTCCTTATGTATATAAGAATTGATGCAGAATCCAAATCACCCGGGTATCCAAAAATGCATTAGTGCCGCAGTACATATTAAAACAAAAATATTCCACATAAAGTCTGTCAACGAACGACGTTCAAAGTATAACCGAAAGTGAAAATACACAGTATGGCCGTCGCTAAATGCTAGTCATAAGCTCGTCAGAACTGCACGCTGCGCTGTGTGGTATTTTGAACTTGAAATAAAGGCGAAATGATTATTTGAGCTCCTCCAGGGTCGCTTTGACAATTCCGCGCTTCTCCACACGTCGGTAGTATTGCGCCAAATTGGGATATTCGTCGTTCGAAAACGGTCCGCATGTCTGTACAATATCTCGCAGTACTGGCCAGAGGAAGCAGTCATCGAGCCCAAGAGCTGCTCCCCCAAGATAGTACTGCCCGTCCAGAGCCTTCTCCCATGGATCCAGGGATCCCGGATTAATATTTTCGCCATTGCTATGGGAGGTTCGCCAGTCCTGCAAAAGCTCATTGATCTCGAGAAGTTGGCTGGCACCACGCAACACTTCCACTCCCGCTCGGGTAAGCTCTGGCGCATGCTTTGCAAGATAGTTCATAATATCCAGCTCCCCAGCAATTTCAGTGCCGTCCGCTGTGATCAAAACCGGTCGCGCCTTTCCCTCCACGCTGTTTGCGACCTCTGAAGGAGCTGTCACCTCGTATCGGATCCCATTCTCACTGAGCGCGAGTCGAACTCGGAGATTGGACACACGGTCGGAGGAGTCCTCGACCAACTTAGCTACCGATGTGGTGACAAAGTTGACCACATCGAACCCTCCGCCGTACACAGCCTCCCAATCAAATTCAGTGGCCTGATTCTCCTGGCCGAACGCGCGAACCAGCCGCTCTGTCTCTACGGGGTCTCCATGGATTACGGAATTCGCCTGACTCTGGTCTTTGGAGACAGCCCCCTGGCCCCAGATTGCATCACCGGCCTCGTTCAAGAAAGTGCCAATGTGTCGGAAGGTGAGCGATATACGTTCGCCTCCATAAGCCAGCTCTTCGGTGGATTTCTCCGCCGCCAGTCGCTTGTCAGGCCGTATGCCATGCAGCCAACGCATGTTCGTCTTCTCTCCTAGAATGAAGAGTGACTCGTGCGGCATGGGTATGCGCTGTGTGGGTCTTTGGTCTTCGTCCGCAGCCTTGACTTTGTTTCGGAGTGTCATCACTCGCTGAGCACCAAGGCTCACATTGCAGATAAATGAACCTCGGACAATATCAAGCGTCTTGTCTGAATGCTCGGAGATGCTGTCCTGTCCGTCACGGTAGAGTTGAATGAGGACATGGTTGAGCGGGTGACCAAGGATACGTTCTACAATGATGCGGATCTGGTTCACGGTCGGTGTGAAAGGGCGTAACGGTGGAGATTCATCCGCGGGATGGCGATATATAGGGATGGATCCGTCATTCTGTGTTTGTCCTTGGACTGCGACAAGACGAGGAACTTGCCCCGTCATATGGTACATCTTCTGCCAAGCGACCTCGCTGCGGATACTCTCAAAGGCGTCCTCAGGTAGGTCCAAGTCATAAATGATGCGAGAATCACCCTCTCCAAGCTTATCACCCGGTCCGCGTATATCTTGCGACTTTTTAGTCTTACCGCTCCGTCGTTCTTCTGTCCGGTTGGACGCCTCTGCCTTTTGATCTTGTCGTCTTGTGCGACGCACACGTACGCGCGCCTTCTTCTCCCCCGCACCATGAGCCTGAGACGAGCTTCCTGGTGAGCCAGATGGTCCGTAGCGGGAGCGGGAGCGGGTCAGGTTTGTCAGATTCAACAAATTGTCTTCCTCGTCGTCAGTCTGCTCTGCTAGGAGAGCATCAAGTCTCCGTCGCCGACTGCCCAACGACTCCGGTGTTCCCTCGTTGGCCGTGGGCCCACGGGTTGTTTTGACATCGAGTTCATCCATTACGCCTTCGATGCCAGCCGGCGTAACAGCTCGCACGGGTCTGTGTGCACTTTGACGAGCAATAGCGTCGGTCTCTTGCCAATCAAGCTCTTCGAATAGCTCCTGAGTTGTAATTCCACTGGCGCCAAATATATCGGCCATGCGGCGCATAGCTTCCTCATGGCGTACGAACTCGCGGAACCCCAGGCAGTCCTCAATGAGGGTTACAGAGAAGCCGTGGCGAACAGCGTCGAGGGCGGTAGCATACACCGAGACATTAGAGAGCGAGCCGCAAAGATATAGCTCCGTAATAAATCTTGTGCGAAGAGAAAGTATCATTCCGTCATCTTGTAGAGCGGAATAATCCGACTTGTCCATCAACGTGTCGTTTTCGGCATCGATAGCAGCCAGAATCGGTGCGGGGAATTGAAAGCCGTTGGACTGCGGCCGGCAACATTGCGAAGACTCGCTCGACAGAAACGCTTCCTCATCGACCGGTGTTTTCGAGCTGGGTCGCTCGGGAGTTTTCCTTCGTTCATCCGTGTCACGGCCTAGCACTATCCGGTCCTGGAAGTCCGAATCTATGAGGGGTCGATGCGATTCATAGTGGGAGCGGACCCAGATAACATCACCGGTGCGACGAAAAGCAGTGACTAGTTGAGCGATATTTTCCAAGATATCAGCTGCATTAGGAACATGCAGTGCACCAGATGGGCGAACAAAATCGTTTTGAAAATCGAGGAGCAAAAGGGCTTTTCGTGTCTGGATGGTGGGCAGAGCACTGAATGCGGAGAGAAGGCTCATTGTATGCACATGCTAAGAGGAGCGTAAGTGATGTTTTTAGAAGATATCCGCATAGGACAACATGAGCCGCCTGCTACAGGATAAGCCACGACAGTTGATTAGGACTCCTCAATGCGGGGTGGAGAGGAGTTGAGACAGTCACCGACCGTCGACTTTGGAGGGGATACGAGAATGATACCTCAGGCAACCAGGCGTTTCCGAGACCAAAGTACCCACAAAGTCCGTTCTCAAGGTACCTCTCTACGGAGTACACTTAAAGGTACCTACAACAAAGTGCTAGCCTGCGAGGTACCTTTGTACGACAGGCTTGTATCTCTAGCAATTACTATGTAGAGAGATGACTCCGCATCAATTTGGACGCAGTCTAGACCAGAAGGCAATTGTCATGGATGAGAGGAACACATGAAATTAACGAATTGATATGAATCACAATAATGGTTACTATTATCTCAAACCCCCCGACTTCTAAGACTCTGTGACTCAACCTTGGGATTTTCTCCATATTCTGGGTGGATGCTCCCCGTGGACGGAGCACAGATTTCACCATGGGGACTCGAGAAGAGCAGACAGATCGTTCTGCACGGCGATGGCGGTGGTTCTGTTGGCCAATCATACCGCGTAGTATCCGACATCGGCCGGGGAGCCCAGCACCAACTCCGGTCACGTGCCTAGCACAGCTGGTACCGTCGTCCTCGACGAGGAGCTTATAAGTCTCTCAGCGTCCGTCCCCAGGAAAACTTTCCTTCCCTCTTCATTATTTTCTTGCAAAGCATCAAGTTTTTGACCAATCTCCCCTCCTCTTCCTTCCTATACACCCTTTTCCTCCATCTTCACATCCTACGAATCACAATGGCTTCCCGTGGACTCCCCCGTGCCCTCCGTCTGGCCCGTGTTGCCGCCCCTCGCACAGTCATCTCGGCCGCCCTCCCCCGGCCTGCTCTCGCTAAGGCTGCTACCCGTGTGGCTGCCTCGACCGCCCCCGTCCGTGGTGTCAAGACCATGACCTTCGCTGATTCCAAGGAGACCGTCTACGAGCGTGCGGATTGGCCCCGTGAGAAGCTCCAGGAATACTTCAAGAATGACACTCTCGCTCTCATCGGTTACGGTTCCCAGGGTCACGGCCAGGGTCTCAACCTCCGTGACCAGGGCCTCAATGTTATTGTTGGTGTCCGCAAGGATGGTGCCTCATGGAAGGAGGCCATCCAGGATGGCTGGGTTCCCGGCAAGAACCTGTTCGACCTCACCGAGGCCGTGCAGAAGGGTACCATTGTCATGAACCTGCTTTCCGACGCTGCCCAGAGCGAGACCTGGCCCACTCTCAAGCCCCTGATCACCAAGGGCAAGACCCTCTACTTCTCCCACGGTTTCTCCCCCGTCTTCAAGGAGCTCACCAAGGTCGACGTCCCCAAGGATGTTGATGTCATCCTCGTCGCCCCCAAGGGTTCCGGCCGTACCGTCCGCACCCTCTTCCGTGAGGGCCGTGGTATCAACTCTTCCATTGCCGTCTACCAGGACGTCACCGGCAATGCCAAGGAGAAGGCCATTGCCATGGGTGTTGCCGTCGGTTCCGGTTACCTCTACGAGACCACCTTCGAGAAGGAGGTCTACTCCGATCTGTACGGTGAGCGTGGTTGCCTGATGGGCGGTATCCACGGTATGTTCCTCGCTCAGTACGAGGTTCTGCGTGAGCGCGGCCACAGCCCCTCTGAGGCCTTCAACGAGACCGTTGAGGAGGCCACTCAGTCTCTCTACCCTTTGATCGGTGCCAACGGCATGGACTGGATGTACGCCGCTTGCTCCACCACTGCCCGTCGTGGTGCCATCGACTGGTCCAGCCGCTTCAAGGACACCCTGAAGCCTATCTTCAATGAACTGTACGACAGTGTGCGTGACGGCACTGAGACCAAGCGCTCGCTCGAATACAACTCTCAGAAGGACTACCGCGAGAAGTACGAGAAGGAGATGCAGGACATCCGTGATCTCGAGATCTGGCGCGCTGGAAAGGCCGTTCGGTAAGTTTCTTCGGTCATACAATTCGTCGATGACCATATGCTAATTATACCGCAGTTCCCTCCGCCCTGAGAACCAGAAGTAATTTAATTTTGCATCAATGGGAAGGCTTGGGAAAAGTTACGACTGTACTATGACTTGATTTGTTTTTCTGACCTGGGATCCTTGAGTTATTAATTGGGAACTGAGAATACCACATTTCATTTATTATTTTCCATACTTCCGCATCGCATTGACTGTAGAGGCACATTTAACTAGCCATTTCCGTAGCCGATGACTCAATCGGCCTCATGTCCGATGAGGGAGCTCCGCCTTTCGTATAAATTATCTTTTCTGCCTCCAGAGAATTCAAATTCTCTTTTCCGTTGTAGAAAGCAAGACATTTAGAATCTCAAGTTCAACATGGCCGAACCTTCCATTACAGCGCAATCATTGACCCCGGATGCCGTGCGCTCCGCCTACGCCTTGATCCAGCCGTACGTCCACCGCACGCCTCTCCTCACCTGTCAAACGTTGAACAACATCGCCTCGACCCCTCAATCGGCCGAGTCATTGGTCGGGACACCCTTCGAAGGCCAGACACCTGCAAATCCCAAGTTCCGATTCTTCTTCAAATGCGAGAATTACCAGCGTATCGGCGCCTTCAAGGCCCGCGGTGCGTTTCATGCTTTGCTGCGACTCCTCGCAGAGCGGGGTGAGGAGGAAGTCAAGAGACGCGGCGTGATTACACATAGTTCTGGTACAGAATTTAACAAATCATGCTCTGGAGGTAAAACATGCTGACAACGGAATAGGAAACCATGCTCAAGCCCTCGCCCTCGCAGCCTCCACCCTCCACGTTCCGGCGTACATCGTCATGCCCAGCATCAGCACCCCGTCGAAGATAGCAGGGACACGCTCGCACGGCGCAGAGGTCATATTCAGCGGCTCGACGAGCACCGAGCGCGAAGCCGTCGTCGCGGAGATCCAGGCCAAGACGGATGCGATCCTCGTCCCGCCGTACGATCACTTCGATATTATCTGCGGCCAGGGCACGACCGCCTTGGAGATGGAAGAGCAATACCGCGCTCTTGTCACCGACAAGCCACATTTGAGTGTTCATGCGAGCGGGGCCGAGGCGGATGCCGGATCGAGACACCTCGATGCGGTGATCACACCTGTTGGGGGCGGGGGGCTGAACGCTGGTGTTGCGACGTTCTTCTCCGATAAACCTACGCGTGTCTTTGGTGCGGAGCCGAGCTTTGAAGGCGCGGACGACTGTCGCCGGGGCCTGGAGGCGGGTCAGCGTGTGGAGTCCGTCAAGACGCTTACCATTGCCGATGGGCTGCGTACCCCCGTGGGGGTCTTGAACTGGGAGATCATCTCGGACCGGAGTAAGGTTGCTGGTGTGTTCGCCGTGACTGAGGATCAGATCAAGGCTGCGATGCGGCTGGTCTTGGAGCGCATGAAGGTGGTTGTTGAGCCTAGTGCGGTCGTGGGACTCGCAGTTTGCTTGTTCAATGAGGAGTTTAGGCGACTCGCTGAGAAGGAAGCTGGTCCGGATGGATGGGACATGGGTATTGTGTTTAGCGGGGGCAACACTACCGTTGAGGCAATTGGGAAGTTATTCGCCTGATGCTGAGTCGTCCATTCAAGGGTGAGAGATGTGTGAAGCACAGGTATATCTTAGCATAGCATCATATAGCTTGTCACATAATGTACATACATCATTATCATATGTGAGACTCCTACCAAACACGAGGATATCAGGAAAATTCGACGCCGCCTCTGCCTACATGAAACGAGAACACGCCCCCATTTCTCTCCTTCAATCCGTCCACAAATCTCCGAGGCCATTCTTCGCGCTCCCATTCATTGACCCAGCCCAGGAATCTTCCCTCCAAAACAACATTCTGACGCATGACTGCATCTCGCTGCGCATCACGGGCAGTCATCATCGGCGGAAACGGACGCACCGCGTCACGCCGAACCACAAGACGTAGCGTCGCGAAAGTGGCCCATGGAGCTGGCAACGGGCAACGAAAAGAAGGCATACTTCTGGCCGTCGTCACATTCGAAGGGTTGTACAGCTCGAAAGGGGCAAATGGTTGTTGCATTGACTGGCCGTGGCCATGATAGCCAGTTACCGATCTGCTGTTTAATGTGTTACAAGTGTAGGCGACTATACAGCCGAAATGTCGCTGTAGGTTCTTCAGGCTCTGTACCAGTTCGGCATAGATACCCGACAGAAAGAATATTCGCTTCTGATTTCGCTCGTGCTCGATCTCGGCGACAGGGCGTCCTATATTCTCTGTACGCGTGACATCGTCGTGTAGTTTATCTTGCCAGAAAAAGGCAGTGGCACTGTCGATGAAAATAGCGTGTAGTGGTCTGTGAGAAGAGTAATGACGTGAAATGTCGAGTAGGTATGCATCCAGACTTTTCAGCGTCGCGAGTAGAGAGGCGGACGATTGTGGACGAAACACATGGACGTGTTGTAGGGAGGTCGCGATAATGGATTCCAGCTCTTCAGTAGCAAGAAGCGGCGGATGTATCTGCACCTCTGGTGTCTCTCTGGCCCCTGTACCAGAATGCGCCTTGAGCTTACTGTGTATGAGGCCACAGGCAACAGTCCGAAGACGCTCAGCGTCAAAACGGCCATCTGCATCAATAAAGACGACGGCTGAGGCCAGACCATCGACTCGAATCTCGTTGATTGTCGATGGTAGGACGGCAATTGCAGTGAGATAATACAGCAAGTGAGTCTTGCCGGCTGCTGAAGATACGCTGGATATCTCTATAACCGGGTCGATTTGCTTTGTGAGAGATGCCGTAGGGAGCCCGCGGTCTTCGGCTGTACCATTCTGGTCGTCCTCATCATCCGCTTGCATGTGCTGCACCTCGTGTTCATTCTGCTGCCCTTGGTACGTATCTCGTCCCACCTGTTGAATCTGAGCCTGAACAGCAGAGAGGGAAGGCATGAACACCTCCAAGAGGGCATCTAACTGTTTGACGCCCAACTTTGAGGTGCTCTCCCCAGAACTGCTCGGAAATAGGCTTCTCAAGTCATGTAGAAGCTGCAAAGCTCAGCATGGATACCCTCAAGCATGCGATCTGAGCATTATAATGTTAGAACATACCTCATCCAGGCGTTCCGTGCGTACATCCCTCAGCAATTTCTCCCCGAAGCTGGCCGCCATTCCTTATTCGGGCGAGCTGAATAGAAGTCATGGATGTTTTGTCATCATATTTTGTTATTGATCGTTGTTAACTTCCTACAGAAGGCATGGAATTGATCATGGCCTGGGAATTTGTTGTCCCGGCATCCATTCGACCTCCGCATCGGTCTCGACTCAATAATCGCATCGCCAAAAGACGGAGGTTTCCGCTTCCATCAACCTTTCTTCTTTCACCGTGAGATTGAAGCAGAACATACCATTCATTCATCACTATATCTTAGCTTTTCTTAATACTCGACTGGAACACAAAGCCGCACTCTACGAGATCTCCAATGGCACCCCTCGTTCCTGTCTTCTCTGCCGAATCGCTCCCCGAGCATGTCAATACCGTCAATCGAAATTTCCAGGAAAGACGTCGCAAAGGTGGACCAGTCGACCTGGAGAGTTGCAAGTTACTGGAAATGGTGCAGTACTCGTGTAATCCACCTCAGGACGGTATCCCCAAGCCAGGCGTTGTGACGTGCAAACCCATTGTCCGGTTATTCAGACGGTAAGTTCATCCTGCATCACTTGCTGGATCCACTAGCTGACTTTCCTTTCCCAAAGGTGTGCCGGTGGATTAACGGTCGAAACGACAGCATGGGAGCCCATCAGGCTGGCCGAAGAAGAGGCGAAACGAAAACGTGCAGCAGAAGAGGCCACCAAGGCGTGATACGAAAGTACTTGCATTTGGGCGGAGTTGAGTTCGGAAGTCTACAGCTATCGGATACCAGGGCGGATACCAGGGGTCTACCATTGCCATTGCATCACTGAATCGCATAATTTCTCTGCATTGTACTCATTGGGTATCTTCTTGAGTTCGCTCAATACAAAATCACAACGCCCTGACGCCGTCCGCCGCAATGCGAAATGAACTATGTGCTCACCCAGCTTTCCACTCGTGAAACACTTGTGGGATCCTTCGTTCCGGCTGGTTTCTCTTCCGCTTTCCGATTGCTGGGTGCCGTCGTCCGGCGCCAGAGACCTCGTTCGCAATTGATGACTGGCGGAAGCTCCAGGCTGAATGAGAGCTTCGGCCGGGTCGCCTTGAGCTCCGGATCCGCAGCCGCTCCAGAATCAATATCCATTGTTGCAGCTGTTCCGGGTGCAGGTACATCTTTGTGCATTTTCTTTGCGATGCCTTTGACTGTTTTCTCAAACATACTGTCCAAGCTCTCCATCCTCCGACCCCACAATCTCTTTTCGCGACCGGCCCAGCCGAGTTGATTATCCTTGAAGGATGCCCGCGCCAGCTTGCGCAACGCCTCCTCGCCATGTCTTCCCTCTTCAGTTGCGCGCTCACGAATTTTCCGTGGGTCTTGCTCCCGCTGTGTGAACACAGGTGTGTGCCGGTATGTATGTTTACTGGGAAATTGCGGGAAATGCTTTGGGATATATGCGCTTTGAACACGGTCACTTTCGCCGCTCAGTTCAGGGCCGAGAAATGGTAGACTCAGCCAAGCATCCTCTTCTGGTGGAGGACTAGGCAGGAGTGTAGGGACAGGTTCGATATTTGGCAGAGGTTTTAAGTGCGGAAGCAGATCGTCCACGCGCAGGTGGTGTCTTTTGAAGGCGAGTTCGAAATCTTGGGGTATAGGTTGACTGCGTCGGCTCGAGAGCATTGTTTGCCGCACAAAGGATGCGAGCTTTAAGAGGTCTAGCAAGCAGCTTAGTCAAGAACACAGCCGACACATTCCCTTGCGTATCTCTATTCAAGTCATTCTGGTAACAGGAAACATACACTCCTCTGTAGCATAGCGAAAACTCTCCAGCGCGACTGGATCGGCGAGATCAAATCCGGACTCTCTGAGACATAGCCCGATAGAGCAATTCATCAAGTGAGCAACGTGGGCGTCATCATTGATCGCCGGCTCCGGAAGAGCTGGGATAACGGGATTTCGTAAGCGGTGGTGGTGGTGATATGAACGCTTTATTCGCTTCGTATCAGGCCCCTGCTGCTCTGAAGGTGTAGAAGAAGAATGCTTGAGGGAGTTTTCTGAGGACACCATGGCGGTGTGGGTGGATGATTATAGACACAACAGAGAAGGTGACGAGAGAGTCTCTATCCGGACATCGCAAGAGCTTCGCGTCGGGTCACGTGTTGGTGCCTGAGGCATGACATATCACAATGTATTGACGAAGACGGAGTAAAGAAAGAAGGATGGCAGATTCTACGTCCAGAAAATACATTTCGTCTATATCATTTACTATGAAGCATATGTGAGCCAATTGTGAGCGTTTGGCCCGAATATCTGTGCTATCCTCCTGCCCGTTCGGAGGACCCAGTCAGGCCACTCACATCGGTCGCTTACGTGCCGGATCGGAAAGCTTCACCTCGACTTTCAAGTTCGCATCATCGTTCGCTTTCCTTTCCTTCCCCCTCCGCCTGTCCCCCACCACCTCATAACAGGGTTTCCTGGCTGCTGATATTGCATCTGCTTGCCTTCTTGAATCGACTATTCTCATCAATCCGTCGCAATGGCCGCCGCTATTCCTCCTATCACCGGCGTACGTCTACATCCCACCCACGCTACATCCGTGCTCCTACCTTCGGTCACTCGGTAGCGATTGGGTCAAGCACATATTGGCTAACACACGAGCTTATAGATGCTCCGCCGTGGTCTCGTTCTCGACCTGAGCACCGCTTTCGGTGAGTCAATCTCATATCGTTCAGCAGCTCGGTGAATCGGAAATACAAGGAAGAGCATGAATGTCCACCAGCTTCCGGAACTCCCAGGATGACCTCGATCTTCCTCCTACGAAACAGACATGCCTTTTCACAATGATTCCGAGCCACTGCACCCAGCGCTGAAAGACTAACCATATACCCGTTCGCGTACAGGTTTCGGCACCACCTTCGGTTACCTCTGGTGGTACGGTACGTATCATCGCAATATTCCCAAGCAGGGGAACTCCTCGATGCTCGTTTTGTAGATATTCTTTCTCACAATTGACCAGGCTACCACCTCCCCCGCGTCCGCGCCCGTGACGCCTACTACACCCGTCTCGAGAAGGAGCGTGCTGCTCAGCAGGCAGCATAGACTTGATACTCTATCGCTTCGATACATCTTTCGGACAAAGTCAGCATAGAGAACGGCATCATTCGCATCCGCTCCGTTTCAAGATTCCCATGGTCATCTGTTGTTCGGTGACGCCAACAATCGCATGGAGGCATAGTAGCTCAGGAGTGATCATATGGAGTGGCTAGGTGCTCGATGGGGATTGGTGGTAATGGTGTCACATCACTTTGTCTGTTTGATGTGTTGAACGGGTCGATGCGCCGGGATTTCGAAAGGAAAAGAAAGAACTTGTTCAATTATTTCGCAATGCTCAGTCATTCCTGTTGGTTGTATATATACGGTGATTGTAGCTCCAGACATGCCGTTTCCTTTGTCCAGGCTCTGTATCCTTTTGGGAAGACCTTGTCAGTCCGTAGAGCTGCTAGACTCTTCCGCCGATCTTGTCCATAGTATTCCAGGAGCAAGATTGAGGCACGATCCGACAAGCACTGCCATGCGCTCCTCAACAACGACAAAGAATGAAAGCAAGATAGCAAATGCTTTGAAAGACATTGGCGAGAGAAGATGTGTGGGAATCGTATAAGTGCTCATTTCTTTCATGGCGAAATCTATCCAGTCGCTAAAGTAGTCAAGTTATGTACGTGCATAAACCATTCCACGATTACGTGAATCCCTATGAGCCTGCATCGCATGCCGCCCATCTCCATATCCATATCCGTATCCATCGAAAAAGGGCATCACTGCGGCCTTGACCATATCATGAGCGCCGTATGTATGATGTTCGTTGAATCCCACCTCGTGTCGTTATGGCGCCAATAAACCGGAACACCTTGCAATCGAAACGTAATGGCCGCCCAAACTCATCGCATCACACGGTCAAACTGCACACCTTTGACGGATCCACCGGCCATCGCGTTGCGAACGTTGCGCTTGAAGCCCTCCCGATTCGTCCGCAGATCATCCGCAGCTTCTTTGTTAAGAGGATCGGAGGCATTTGGCTCAAGGAAGAGGAACTACACGCAAATCCAAAGGTCAGCCTAACAGAGTACACGGAACGGGTTCCAACAAACCCACCTGCATGCCCACAATAACCGCATTCAAGTTCAGAACAGGCTTCCAGTCCTCCCGCAGAATATTCAGACACACATTCCCCTCCAGATCAATATTCGGATGGTAGATCTTCTGCGTGCACTTAACTTTAGGCGGATCATGCGGGAAGTTCTGGTTAACACTGAAGTTGAAATGGAACGCGCCACCCTTGTACATGCCCTCGTCGGGCTCGATCGTAAGCGTAAAGTTGAGGATATCGTCCGGGTTCGGGAAATTCATCTTCATCGTGCTTCCGAGTGTCAACTCCTGCAGATCTAGTTCCCCATGCTACTTGTCAGCGAGCGAGCCTTGCATCCTGCGTTGTGCGCCACTCTCCAGCATCACGCATGCGAACGGTCCGTACCTCTCTGCACGCGCAACTGCGCGGCCGTAACCTTCTTTTTCTTCTTTCCTGCTGCTCCTTCGGCATTTTCAGCCTGCTGTTGCTGTTGTTTCTACAAGTAATACCGAGCTGTCAGTCATACAAGAAGTAGACGCAGGGACCGCGCGGGCAAGAGAGGGATTGTACCATAGACCAGATCTTCAACATCTTGGAGAAAGCACCGCCACACGTCCCCTAGAAGTATTCGACAAGGAGTTCTGGAGATCGAAAAGCAAAAGGAACAAGGAATATTTTTCGGCTCCGATAACACCGGATCTGCAGTGGTCGTGACGAAAAACCAGAGAGAAGTATGAGGAGGGTCACTAGAGTTCGGGCCTGCGGGGGTCTTCGATAGGCAATGAATCAACCAGCGGCCTATTCTCCACTCCGCAGAAGCGCAAGGTGAACGGTGAGGGCGTAGATCGCGATCAAAGGTCGATAAAACACAAGATCTGAACAGACTGTGAGAAAATGGTAAGATAAAATAGGAACTAAAAGGTAGAGGTGACACTGGGACATATTCGATGAAGGCAATGTGCCCGCGGCCTGACGCCATCGCCACTACCCAATTCTTAGACAGGACAGTATCCAGCGCTCATACGATCAAGCCAGAAACAATCACGCAAAAGAGACATACATTCTTTGGCAGCTCTATTTGAGCTATTGATGCATCGAATTCCTTTTCTAATCGCTAAGAGTTTACGAGACATCACAGTGCATGAGGCCTGTCGAAGCACATAGATCCAACCGTGACAGAGCCAACTTCAACAGAACAAGGAGGTAACAAAGCAAGCGTCATATGTAAAATACAATATTGTGATGGAAAATGTGCCAGGAGGTGCTTGGCCATCGATAGACCCGTTGGCGAAGCACCACTAATCGCTCTCATTACGACAGAACGCCCTTCTAACGCCGGGCAAAGCAGCACATCAAACCCGTCTTGCCCAGGAACCAGCAGGCTCCGATGAAACGGAACAGGGCAACGACTGCGTTGGACCACAGCAAAGCCTGGAAGAAACGCTGCGTCCGGTCGGTAGCAGAATTCTGCAATATGTTAGTTTCGCCTCTGGTAACAAGGATTGCCGACATCTACATACCGTGAAGCCGAATTTATCCACGCCGTCACTGGTGATGCAAACGGCCAAGAACGCGTTGCTAAAGATCCAAAACGTGACCAGTCTCGTTCGGAAGCTCTTGTACGAGTCTTCCAAAGTCTTCTCCTCCTTCTCAACTGGTGGCACATAGGGTGTTAGGGCTCGCTTGACCGTTGCCTCGAACTGACTGTCGATATCAGCCTGAGGCTTGTCGATTTCCTCGATGACAACCTCCTTGCCCTCATCCTTGGTGGTCTTGGCAGAGGGTAGAGCGTCTGCCTTGTCTGAACCCTTGGTACCCCACGAGACGTCGTGCCAATTGCTGAAAGCGTAGACGTTCAGGATATTGATGTATGACGACTGGACACACATGTAGGCAGGGAAGGATGTGAACATGTGCCAGGGGTCCAGATACATGAAGGATGCCACAAAGTAGAGACCGAATGTAGCAGCGAGGGCGATGATAATGATACCGGCACCGCTGGACGAAAAGAACGATTTCAGGAACTCGCCAACGCCTTTGTCTGTGGTGAAATCCATAGGAGCACTTCCACTGAAGGCACGCACCACCAGGTACAGCGCATCAATAACCACGTAGACCTGGATGATGCCGAAAACCACGAAAGACGCAAGATATGAGAACTTCGAACCCTTTGGACGGTTACCCAGCGCGAGGATGAATTGCAACAGTAGGAATCCCAAGTAGATATATTTCACGATGGTATTGATAATGGGAGTTGCAGTCTCGCCGAAAGGGAAAGCCTTGTGATTGTTAGCGTCGCCCGGGGTGCCGACCAAGTCCATGATGACGGTAGTAGTAAGCCAGTAAGAAGCTATTTGAACATCTGTCAGAACAAGATCCAATTGGGTGGGGGGGGG